>VHZZ01003075.1:39247-60999 GCA_009801015.1 Silene noctiflora | reverse complement strand
TTTGCACTAGAAATACAATATTAGCTCACAAACACTTTGATAAGTGCTAAATAACAAGTAAAATCAAGCTAATAATAGGGGTAATAATGCATATAAATATCACTTATCAAAAACCGGCCCATTAGCATTCGAAACTCCCTCACAAATAATCCATAACCAAGCTCCATAATACTATTTAATCTATCAAAACCAAACTAATTCACTTCATTTAACTACGACTAAATGAGTCGTATCAGAAGTACTGTACGTATTATGTTTCAGATCTATAAATAACATCTGCCACCAAATCTCAAAAATGTCCACTTTACTTGCTTGCCCCCTCCATAACTTTTGTATACATTATCATCAATCTGTTTTAGAGCCTCACTTTCCAACTTGAAAACCGGCGAAAGTCATTAGTATCTTAGTATCGGATACAGATCGACTAGTTTGTCACAAATAACATCTAGCTGTCTTTGCCACCAAATCTCAAAATTTTCAGTTTACTGGCCCCCTCCATAACTTTGTTTTAGAGCCTTACTTTCCAACTTGAAACCAGCGAACACGTCATTAGGATCGGATGCAGGCCGGGTAGTTTGGATCCGGAAATTCCTAGTCCTTTAATATTTAAACCCCTGATGCTACCCTCTACTTCAGTCAATTTGCAAGGAACCCTAATGTTCAACTGATTTTACACAATCTGACCATTATTTGCAGATAACTTAAATATAAATAGTCTGCAATAACTTCAATGGTTGTGACAGGGGAAGAACAAGATGCAACAAAAATGCTGCAGGTATGATCAACACAGGCGACAACCAACAAAGGCTGCTGATCTTGAGGGTACAACGGCCATCGGCTTGACAATTACCAATAACTATGTTCAGGCAGGTTGTGCGAGTTGCAAGGGAGGACATGATAAAAGTGAATGAGTTCTTAGTTAGGAAATGAAACGAATGGCAAATGAAAAATTCCATGGTTTTACAGTAAAGAAATAGATCTTCTTTTCCGCGTTTTCCATGTGAAATTTCCGAACACCGTCTAATAAGAGGGTAAAATGCTTTTGATATCAGACTGTTAACTATTCTTGTAGCAAAATAATGAGTTTCAAATGCACGCAATATTCTCTACCTGAAAAAATCCTCTCCGAAAAAGAATTAAACCAAATACGGAATTTAATGAGGGAACTCCCTGCCTCATAAGTCACAACTTCATCAAAACAAAACAAAAAAGTAAAAAAAAAGTGTAAGTTTTCAACAAACTTGCATACAGAGACGATTAGAGAGACAAGAAGCTTGCGCCAATGAAATGGATCGACTTTTTGCTAGAAATACATGGCAGTTTCAAGTAACGTGTGGTATATCATGGACAAAACAAATGCACTTATTTTACAATTGCCATTCCTAAAACTACACGAGAGTTTCTGCTACAAAAGAACTGAAGGGGTTAGAAAAAACGAAGAATAAAACGAATATTACAAAAAATGAACACTATGATACATGAGATTATGCACGGTTAGAGGCAGAAAGATCACCCGAGTTGTACAAAACGTGGCCTCCGATTCCCATTCTCCCGTTACAATTTACTCTCGTTTGCACTTGTCAGCAGTGTTTACAAGTTCACACCAAAACTAGAAGCGACGTGGGCAAAAATAGTTTGATGGGTCAGTCAACTTCCTTTGCACTCTTAAGCACCTGTGCCCCAGAGTATAAGAAGGCCATCAGGTAAAATACCCGAAATACCCTTTTTGTGGTTCATGTAATTATATTATATCAGGAATCATGAGGGCCTTGGACGATCAAAGATATACGCTTAGCGCTGTCGGCACGTAGGATATCTCCTTTATATCCAATCTGGGAGGATAAGCCATAGACAAGATAACCCCAATAACTTAAAATTCATGAACAAACAAGGAAAAGTGTCTGGAAACAAACATTTTCAAACATATTGTAATCTGACTGAACACGGACGATGCAGAATTACAAATGATTACCTCAGCTGAGATGTCGGGAGAGAACCACCGCAACAAGACTCCCAGATGTACAACAGCAGGTATTAGTTTAAAGAGCAACGGCGTTGTCACCTGTAATCACCAAATCATAAGGTCAGATCTTCTGTGACATACACATCTACCATTTTAGATCATAATCACTAATATTTTGCCTTGTGTAACACAGATCTTTCCAATTTCTGATTGTGCGAGTAAATATGTGTTGAAAATTCTCCATCTTGTGGCTTTAAAAAATATAATGGTGTAAAAGCAGTAAAACTACATAACTCGCTAACTTCAGTCAACTCCATGCTTTTTCAGCTATGAGGTGGAGAGAAGAAGACGTGCATAAAAAAATATCAATCTCTAAAAATTCAGCTAACATGAACTTCATAGTCCAACAATAAGACAAGTGCATAAAAAAATTGATTTCTGATGATACAGCTAAGGTGCAACTTGTTACTCCCTACAATTTAACTCACCAGACTGAGAGCTGTTGTGCCAAGCAGTAGCAAGTAAACTTTCCCCTGCAAAAGAGTGCCTCAAACACAGTAAGAAGCATAAGAGCAAAGCAATTGGATGGAAAAAATCAAGCCATCACTTGAAACTCATAAGGTCTTGGAAGTAAGGACGGGTATTTAACATGCAATATTCCCACTCCCCGGCCATAACTATTTTAGCAAAAAAGCCTTGTAACTCAATTAATCTTTTCCACTGAAACGACGGAAACAGAATACTAACCTCAACTAGGTGCAAATTAGAAGCACGACTTAAAAGAACAAAAGCAAATTCCCCAATTTGTGCCAAGGACATCCCAACCTATAACAAAAATTTATTAACAAACTAAGATAGATACAGAACAGTACAATAACAAGGCTACATTTTGAATTTGTACCGCAGCTAGAATCTTACAAGGAGTGATGTCTTGTTGTTGTATCCAAATGCTTTCACTACTGTTGCCACCACAATAGTTTTTATGATAATAACCAATATGACAGCTGCCAGCAGAATATCCACATGATTCCAGAGGAAATGAACATGAATGAGCATCCCAATGCTTGCGAGAAATAGAGCGGCAAAGAAGTTCCTTATAGGCTCGACCTACAAAAGTGTGTGTAACTTATATAACAAAGGATAATCTGCAATATAAAGCATTTCCACAGGAAACGAACAAACAAAAAAGATAATATCTTTATCTAAATATAGCAGTCGTACAGGACCAATTATTTGCTAGAGAATGATTCTCGGTGCAAACGAGTTCTCAAGATTAACAACCTTCTTCCTTTCTCTGCCGTCATGACTTACAACAGAGGGAGTAGGCATTGATACAAACAAAAGCTAATGGCAACAAATGCAATAGCTTGAACTAAGTTCACAAGTAATATCAGGAAATAAGCCAATCAAAACTTACTTGTTCCAGCGTATGTTGAGCCAGATCAGTAGTTGAAATCATTACTCCCGCAGCAAAAGACCCCAGCTCAAGGCTCAGCCCCAGCTTATCACTACACTGATAAAATACACACATCTTAATACACACATAACATGCTCCATATGTTCCAACATATTTACATAACTGAAAAGGAAGTGAAGAGATTCGAATCATGAATCAAATGTGAGCTACAATGAACATGCAGTAGACATATTAACATAATGTAGAGGTACAACCAGAAGACACAGTTCAACCTCAAAGTACTTAAGCCCACCCTACTTTGTATATTTTTACTTCGTCAAACATGTTTCTACTTTCCATGGTGATGATAACGATATGGCTCATTAGGCATGGCTCCCATTCACAACTCACAAGTGCTTTCTCTCCACGTCACAAGTCTCACGATCATTCATAAAGAACTTGACTAATACCAGACTAGAGAATGCCTAATACACTAGAGATGAAAGTTCGTCCAGATGGGGCTAATCTTGCTCAAGTCTCATCAAAGAAAGTAAATACATCAAGCAAAATTATATTTTTCTCACGTATGGCTTTCAGACTTTCACGTGCCAAAATGTTATGCCTTGTCTCTCAAGTAGGATATCTTATTCTGAAAATTATGGTCCACGGAGAATATTGAGCTTGGATAAGAAATTTTCATATCTATAGGAAACTTAAATCTTAAATACAAGATTGCATTCAGTGATTCAACAAGTAGTACAAGTTAGGCACATATGGTATATTGGTAATGTTGGTATCAAATCCAGGCCGGGTGTCATCACAACCAGTTATAAAAGTTTTGGAGGTTCGAGCTACTACATTTTTTTTACAGTATCTGCTGCATTTATAGCGCAAGGACCGTGATCAGAATCCAATATCAGACCGAGATTTAATATGTAGGGCACTGACAAATGGATTTATGATATCAAATCTGCCTGCCATACTGCATTGTGACAAGTTGCATTTATGGTGCAAGGACCAAGGTTATTTCATGAAGACCGATTAGGAAATCAGGGTTGAAACAAAGATTTAAAATCATGTAGCGAATCTAATATAGCTGCAGCAAAAAATTGCAACAACTACTCCACTCGAGTTAGTTACGCCTGCTGAATATGTCACAAAGAAGCAAGTTCTTCATGAACGGAGAAAAATTTGTAGTGCTACTGTTCCAACAAGTAGCCACAATCTGGCTTTGAGCTTAGAATATTTGTACGATTGGAGCAGTTGACCATGTAGACATGTAGTAAAAGCCTTCTACAACTATATTTTCAACAATTGAACAATCTAAGATGAGCATGAGACAAAATTGGAAGTGGTGCACTAGACTCAAAAAAAATGTCAAAGTTGATGACCGTGAGAAAGTAAAGAATGTGAAGAGCAAGAGATTGCTGATGACAACAAAAACTAAGCAGTGGGCACAACCACGACCAAATAAAATCTCATTGTGTAGATAAGTAGGGGGGGTATATTCGATCTCCCCTTACCCTGCAAGTTGCAGGAGCCATTGAGCGTAGATATATTGTTGACTTTTATTCCAGTTTACCAAAGATTATTGCAGGTAAATGTGGAAATATGTGCCTACCTACATGGCTACATTCCCCAAATTGAGAATGTATAAGAGGAAATTAATTAATACGAAGTAATAGATACACTTGTACTCAGGAAATATAGTGTGTTACAAATTTCTACTTCTTTTAACTTAGAAATAATTTTCACCCTCTTTTCTTGATGTTCCTCCCATTCTTCCAAATTCCCCTCACATATTTTGAAAAGTGGGAGACCGATGAAAAAAAAAGGTTAACTCATACCCTAATGAGCTTTGGTCAACTTTTTAAAGTAATTTCCTGCCTTCTGCATTAATATCATTTCAGTTGCCATTAAAAAGCCAGAAAACATTACAACTAAGATTTCAACAAAGTAAAACTGGCGGAAAATTACCTTATAAAGTTATAAGTTAAAATCAACGGGTATGTTTTAGTTACCGATTTGTAACAAAAGCGTCATAATATGTACTACCTCCAATTTTTATTTTTCTTCTCATATCATTCACCCCATTCTTTAAGAAATGGGAGGAATGAAAATAATACCCTTATTTCACACTTCTCCCTCACCAACCAGAAACCAGCCCAGCAACAAATACCATCTCTCTACACCAGCCGCCGCTAAAAGCAACCCCAACATCATCCACCACCGAAAGAACCCGCCACCCATGTTAGCATAAATAGTATACACTATATGAGCTGAATAATGTCATTATGGAAAATGTAATGAAAATGTAAATTATAACAATTCAAAGATCAAACTGTCAAGTATACCAGAAAGGCGTAAAACAGAGAGAGATCACAAACAAATAAAGAATCAATTGAGCCTCACCCAAGCAACAAGCAAACAGAATGCCACCGATGCTAATTGATAGAGTTCATTTGTCTGCAGAGAACAAAGATGATTATAGTCACTATTAAAAGAAGGCAAAACAAGAAAAGAGGATTGCGTCTTGAATTGGCTTACCTGCGAAGAAAGACTTATCATCAGCTTCAGGAACCATGGAACAATAGTTCGAGTCAGCAATGATAAGATAGCCAAAAAGGTGATCAAAGTAAGAAACCTGCACATAAAATTCATTTTAGAAGTTTATGAGAGAATTGTCATTTGGAAATATGTGATATACAATGTACGATAATATATATACACTAGGAAATGTGAAATTCAAAAAAAATAAAATATTATGTGAAGTGAAATCCAAAAAAAATCTAGGCAAGTGATGAAAAATCACAGGAAAAAAATACATATAAAATTAAGATATTTTACTCAAGGAATAAACATGTCAATATGAAGCGCAATGTTTGTTCATTTTAAGGCGGGACCAGAGAATTGCCAAACCCGCACTCACTCTCCTTGCTAATAACATTGTCAGATGAACACAAGGTTACCTAATTCTAAAAGACATCGTACCAAGGGGTTAAAAAAAGGAGAAGAGGTGGAGAGGAGTACAAACACCATTGTAATATGAAAAAAGTCATATTAAATGCGTCATGAGAATTAATAACAAATAGGACCACAACACCTCACCGGTGAAAGCTAATGCAACAGCATTTTGAGGCAATAGTTGCCACGTTTACAATGCAGTGACCGAGATTTAGACCATAATAACAAATCTCAATAACAAGTCTTCGACCTACATTGAATAATCTGACAAGGATGAGGCATCACTGACTCAAATGTGATATCATGCATCCAAGCATATAGCACCACATGCTTCAAATTCAAAATTGCCTTCTTGCTGGTGAAACTCTTCTAATTCTTTATATAGTTCCTCACTGCCTCATTATCTTAGATAACAAATTCTAAAAAGTGAAATAAGTTGGAACCACGGACAACATTCCCATCTAAGATGATAGTCTCTGCACATGGAGTCCACGGTCGTGAAGTCGCAGCATCAGAATGTCGTGGATCAGACATCCTACGTAACAGATCCCACAGCAGACATGGCAGGAATTTTGTTTTACCACATGCGTTAAGAGTTCAAAACAAAATAACTTGATATGGCGTCCAATTTCAATATGTGTAGCTTCTATTCCCTTGTATGGTCTCTTCTTCATACATGCTACACCATTTGAAGTAGTAAATGTGCAGTATTAAATGCACCTTAGACAAAATATAAAAATTACCACGCTATTAAAATGTCGTACTGGTTGTGGCAACGGTGGCGATAATGGCAACGGTCGCAGAATCACGGTATCAGAATATCGGGGATGTAAATAAAGTGTGGTGGTCGATGCGATCAGAATTTCAAAAAGTGTACCAAAAAGGTAACGTTTAATCACGCATTATTTTGAAGAAGAATCATCTTTGCCAAAAAATCCCAAAAATAACATTTACCAACGTCAATACGCTAAAAAAGGGAAAAAAAACACCTGAAATAACATTGTTTTCTAATACCACGTTATGTAACGGATTTTATCACAACGATGAACACCAACTCCGTTACATTTCGGCCGTATGTTACGTAACAGCGACGTTGTAATACCCTGGAATTACGGAAATTGATGAGAATTACAGAGATTGATGAGAATTTTACAGCTTCGAAATACAATGGGGCAGAGCCAGAACAAGGATTTCAGGATTTCAGCTTAGAAGAAGATAAATAGGCATCTGGCCTGGGGGTAGGAGTGGATCTAGTTGCAGTGATGTGGGTCCCAATACACCTTAAACTATTCCATCTAATCGGAATTGCATCATTTACTTTTGCACAAATATTACGGAATGCAAATGGTGTGAGTGGATGGTGCCGTGAAGGGTCTCACCATCACCCCATTGAATTTTAGCCAAACAAAACGTGCTCAAAATGGAAATGGAGGCATTCTGAGAATAGGTAGAAACTAGAAAGTAGAAATGGGGCAATTCCGAAGAATTGGAGGGAGTAATCTTTTTGCAATTTGTCTAATTTTATCATTGAAATTAAAATTTAAAGCAATAATGATTTGGAAATTTTAAGGGACACCATACAGAAATTTTTCTACACCGGCCACTGTGAGGATCATAAAACCTTATAACCATAAAATAAGGAAGTGAATAGGGTGAAACTGTAGGTAAAAATATAATACGCTAGAAAACAATGTGCACAATTGAAATTTTGACATACGGGGGTAATATTATTGAACAATCCTCCAACAATGTCTTAGCTATATTTGCTATATGCTGATCAAACGAAGTAATTATAGATTGTTCACATTTAAGTGGAGTAGGTAAAACTTGGGCAAAATTAATAAAAATAAAGGAAGAGCACTACTAATGGACTTGAACTTTCATCCCTCGTGGATTAATATATTTTTCGGATGAAAAGACCAAGGGAATCGGTCGATAGAGCCATGCCCTAGGTCCGCTCATTCCTCATGCAAAAAACCAAACTTAACTCACATTTCAATATTCGGCTGTACTACTCGGTCTACAACCTCAAGATTCCAAATTTTGCCTTAACAATTGCTACTTTCTTCAGCATTTAATTCATCTCATCAACAAACACAAAGTCATCTCCAATCATCCTCCACCATGGTGTATCGTCTTGAATCAACCTTGATTATGGCAAAGAGGACTACTTGCAAAGCCTTGATTCACATGAATCATAAAAACAAATTCTTGTCTTCCAATAGTAGTCCGCACACATGTACCAACTCCTTTTGATTATGTCAATATATTACCGTGCAATATCTTTGTTCCCAAATCCCACCAAAGTACTTCTGTCAGTACTATCTCATACATCATCTCCAATCACATTTCCAGAAGCAGAGCAATATGTAATCAAGGACAAAAAGAATATTTTGTTTCCAACAGGGAGTGATGAAACAGGAGAGATGACTGAGACATTCAAACTGTCCATGATATAACAGATAAATTGCTGGCTTAAAAAGAACCAGAAACAAAATGAGGGTGCGACTTTGTATGCAAACAAACACTAGCACCCAGGGTGCACAATTATAACTCTGTCAATCTAGTAGCAGACACAATCCTCCAGGCCTCACCATATTAAACACATTATACCTAACAGATGCAAATACAGCACTCCAGCACAGCAATAAGTACCATTCATCTTTCTCTATTCACTCTGTGAGCTATACCATAATTTCAATATGATGCTCATGTCCAGCAGGCAGGTAATAGTACAAACAATACATACTCTCTCGGAGTAAAGACAGGTGAAGCACCAAGCATCTGATGCTGAAGTGGCTAATGCACAGGAGAAATGTTTGATAGTGGTTGGCTCTTTGCCAAAGACTAAAAAACAATACTGATACTGGCAAGTTTGCAACAATTTAGCTTAATAGCCTTAAGTGAAACTAATTTTGGGGGATTGTGACTTGCAGGGTCTACAAACCAACCGGTGTCTTCAGAAGATGGAAACACTCAGGGCAGCAGCTGGATCAGCTAAAAATGCAAATGCCGATTTAAATGACAGCCAAATCTTGGAAATAACAACTAAGGCTTGGCCAATGTAGTGAAATGGGTTGTTCAATGTTGGATGAGCAATTAGACCTTCATCAAATTCTAAAGCGAAACAGCTGCAAATTTCCTTTTTTGTTTGGACAATCATGATACTCCAGAAATCAAGGTTATTAATTCCCAGCACGGGAATAACTGATGAGAAAACAGAAAAATAACTAGCGGGAAAGCTTTTCACATTGATTTTGGTATAGGACTACTTACCCTCTATGGTAAAAATTATGTGTATCTTAGATGTTCTCTCTTGTATTACTAACATTAGCATGCGAAATTTCCAGATTTGAAATTAATGTCTGACAGTAACGGCATTTTCATCTTCAGTAATAAAAAGGATCAACTTTTTAATACCCCCCTACACAACCTCTACAACTTCCGACTTCCACTTAGTACAAAGTAACCTACAAAAACTGGATGCTGCCAAGTGAATGTCACACCAGTGACTAACACATTCGAAACAAATTGTAAAGTAAATAAATAACTCCAAAGATTACCAAGTTATAAAAAAAACATAAACAGATGAACAGAAGTAACTTACGATTTAGCCATGGATATAACTCCTTGAAGAACACCAGAAGTGCCGCCGAGAACCGGTAAGAAAGCAAAAAGTAACCCCACCGTACAGTCCTAGAATCAGTACACTAGTGAAGGTAAGTGCTAATAAACTGCAAGCTGAAATACTAACAGATGGACATGAACTCATATGTATCGTTGGCCATATCCTTGACACCCTCTCCTCAATCAAAACACGTGCTCTATTAATTTTGAATCACTACAATTTTCGGTGTGGGACATCCAAATAAATTCACTACATTTCTTCTTTGAATATAAAATAATGCAAAAAAAAACACTCTCATGTGGAGTCTAGGGCCCAGACTCACATATTTTTCATCTCTCAAGATAAATAAATACTATGTAGTGGATTCAAGTAAACAAAGGGAGTATATGTTATTGGAATAGATAATTTACCAATATGAAATAGAACAGATATCTAGTGTTACCTGCAAAATGAGGGTACCAATAGTGACTTGACCATGTAAGGCATTGATACTATTTTTTTCCATCAAGAACTTGAGAACCTACAGAATTTAGGAAAGATGATCAGAATCCCCTAATCCAAAATGATTCGGGATCAGCTGACAAGAATCATCCTTTGAAATCAACACTATACTTGTTGCACACCTAAAAAATAAATGGCGCGAAAAGGAAGAAGATGGGGCTAGAACATGATAAAAAGCATATCTAAACTTGTAGGTATATAAGTCATGGAGAATGTAAATGCAAAATCAGCAATCGGAAGCAAGGAAAACATGAAACCACCAACAAAAAGATTCCAAAACAAATCAACACAATGAAGAATAATGTTATTACAAGGAGAATGTTAAAAGCACAAGTGCACACCGCCAACTTGCCAAGTTATTATGTGAACAGTATTTGCTTGAATAAGAAAATAATTCAACCATACATTAATTATGAACCATCATATCTCTGAAAACACAGCTAAGACGTGACTCCTGACACCAAACCGAAGAATAGACATAACCTACTTAACAAACTTTATCTCGTAAGAAACAGCAAAATGGAACTGAAAATACTCAGAAAAACAAGGCAGATTCAAACATAGAAACTTAAAACAAAGTTTTGGTTAAAGAAAATTCAGGAGAAACGACGTACAACTGCTGTTGATGA
The DNA here is from genome assembly GCA_009801015.1 of Silene noctiflora. NCBI lineage: Eukaryota > Viridiplantae > Streptophyta > Magnoliopsida > Caryophyllales > Caryophyllaceae > Silene > Silene noctiflora. The sequence continues at coordinate 49,918 of VHZZ01003075.1, read as the reverse complement.
CATGGACAAGAATAGACCAATGAAAACGCCTTCAGATATTTTAGCACCGCATAGCTGCAAACAGAGAAAGTATCTCATCAAAAAAACGTGTCATACGAGAAAACCACAAAGAGAAATAGGGAGAGAACATAAGCAAAAATGCCAATACAGCCACGATACAATGTTTGGGGCAAGAAGTATTGAACCAAAACGAGCAAGTGATTTGTGAAGCATTAAGAGACCATTAGTGAACCATATACCTTTCATAAGTAATACGCACAAGAAGAAAAGCTTCTAGACAGATGGCAACGTCATGACATTTGAAAGCCTTTGAATTCTTGTAAAAGGAATACGTTTTGAAATTCAGATGAACGAAAATAGTCATAAACTATGAGTACATCCTACAGAAGCTACTGCTTCTTGGCATGGAAAGGCTACAAATGTATTAACTTTTTCAGAGATCCCCTCAAATGTACCAGCAACCCAATCCTCTACCTATCTTACCAAGTCTACTGGAACAAAACCCCTATGAAGTCAACATAATAACCACAATTCTCCAGTCCCCACCTGAATATGCTGAACATTTTAGAAAGGGTATAATCTCATAGCCTAAGCAAATTTATCTTTAAACACAAATGCTTTCTGGCTAATTCTAGTTCATAAGAAGACAATTTATCCAGTCCTTATAGTTCATTTTACTACATCCTAGTATCATAGTTCCACTTTCGATGAGTTTTATACTTCTATCCCATGCATGTCTTATTTTTTAGCTGAAAGGTATTGGCAGCCAATAGTACACACTCTTTCATAGTGGACAGATAGATTGAGATATGGAACAGGGCACTTATTGAAACAGATCCACAAAAGTGAAACATCATTCCAGTTATCAAAATATCCTTTAAAATTGCAAACATTATACAGATCAAAGTTTAATATGACTATCATAATAACAATAATAAGAGAAAACATACTGAAGCTGTTACGCCACACAGGAACATAAAGAGAAAAATTTGAGATAAGCCTCCCAAAATAGCCACCGCTCGAACAACACGAAGCTGAAACCATGATTAAACATGGAAACTCTATTAATAAAACATTGCCAACTTTGACGTTCTCCAGAAAGTACCAAAAATACTCTAAAAAACCTTTGCTGCCGAGAACTCTAAACCCAGAGCAAATAAAAGAAAAATTACACCAAATTGGGCCACTGTCTCAACCTGCAGCAGCATAAAATAAATACATTAATGTCTCATAATTTCAGCACAGATCAGAAGAATGACGGGAAGAAAAAAAGAGCAACAGGAGATCCCTGATGAAATCCGCTGATAAATTGATGTCAGAAGCTTTGCAATTACAACTGCAAAATAAGCATACCTGAACCATTTCAGTTACAAAACTGAAGCCCCCTGGTCCAACAATTGATCCTGCCAGCAGATATCCAGTAATAACCTGCCACATTTATTTCCATAGATAAGAATAAACAATTTTTTCCCGGCTACGACAGAAGTATCAACTACAGTTAACATGTATAGATTGAAAATTATATCATTTCTTCATAGACAAAAGTAGAACCCATAATCCCTTGCTTAAGAAAAAGCAAGAACAGCAGCTGGCAACTTATCATAGAGCATTTCTATAGTTCAACCTGGACTCGCGTGATTCAGCCTTCAAGTTCTCAAACGAGGCTGTGTACTACTGTGCTCTAAATTGATGCTTTAAGTTACTACTGGTCTTCCTTCAACATATTAAGGGACAGGAGAAAGAATGATTATCCTAAGTAAAGCAAATCTTAATAATTGGCACAATATATTTGTCAACAAAAATGTCTAACTAAAGCTCACAAAACGTGACTTGACCAGATAGCCAGACAGGAAATGACAAACTATACACGAAATTAGCAGACGTGAGACAAGAGCGTTGGATTCACTCAAACACGACACCAAATTAAAATTATTTTGGTTGGCTTTGGGTTGAAGTTACACGACAAGAGCATGACATGCTGAACCCATTTATTTTTGAGTAACATGGAAGTGTGACTACTTTATATGTTTATGTTTCTTGAAAGATGTACTCATGACTCATTTATAAAATCAATTTGGAGTAAGCTAAGTGACCTTTATATTGAGAAGTTGCAGTAATTCTATACAGTTTTTTATGCAAGATTTAATATGGATCACAAAAACAACTTATCGGTGTTAACACGAGCAAAGATGTGTCGGATTCAATGACCACCCCCATCCCCCCTATCCTGCCATTTGCAGGACCCTTGACCCACACAGCTAATGTTGTTGTAGCATGTTCGGACCTAGCCTAATTATTGTTAATAATACCGCTAACTTTCTGCGATCTGCTTCCTAGATTTGACTTGTTTACCGTACCAAACGGGTTGAATAAGTGGGTGGAGCAAGGCTTAAGGACCCTGTTGAAATGGAATGTGCTAAGATGGCGAGGACGTTTAGCTGCTTATATTTAACACAAACATGAATCAATCACTCTTTGACCTATTTGCTAGCTCAACTGTACATCATGCTCTATAAGCCATTAGTTCAAATAGTTTAATATGCCACTAATGTTCTAAGTTAAATTGCTCAACACATATTGAGCTACTATCAATCTGAAAAGGAATACTAATAAAAAATTACTCAGCAAAAAAAGGGAGGACCTAAATAAGGAAATTACAAGGAAAAAACACAGACAAGAAATCTAAGTCCAATGATAAGCACCAATCGAGGTAGACATCATGTATGAGCACACAAGTCCATTTGAATCAGGTACTTCTCAAGCTCTTCGACAACAATAATTGTCGCAATGCAATGGGAATCATCTCTCAAAGAGTAACCTGGTTTAGATGGTGATAAGTCAATCCAAGAATGACAATTCATGTAAAAACCAGCTTGTATGGTGATTACGTGCCCTGTAATGTCTATTACTTCCCACACTCACTAACCATAGAGCTCCACCTGAACTGGATGCACACCCAAATACAAAACCATCACAGCTATGTCATTTTATTCAGCTCAGCACTGCAAATATTATAACTGTAAAATGAACTTTGTCCATACGCAACAATTACTATTCAAGGATCGAATATCCAGATAGTTTTGACAACTCATCGTAACGAACTCCACCCTAATGCTGTAGAATATGCCAAGCCAAGAAACGATCCTACTGATGTCTAACAATACTAACATTTTAAAGGACTAAATCAATGAACAACGATTTTTGCAATGCAGACAGCTATTATTAGTGTCTAATACATTAATCCTTGTAAGCATCATACCGGCTGTCCAGCACAAGCAAATGCAATGCCGCCACAGGTTGCAGAGACAATGACTACAACCAGTTCTGATATCAATCTGCAGAGAAAATACTCAGAACCGACAGATTATTATTAATACGTCTACTGACAGCAAAAAGAACCTCTAAACTAACCTTAAGTCCAGCTGCAACATGGGATATTTTGATTTTGTATTGGATATAATGAAGACATTATCCTGGTGAAACCATTCCAGAGGCAAGATTAATAATTCTTACAGAGTAGATTATTCTTCTAGGCATAGTAACACTGAAATCCCTTACAAAAAAACACTGAATTGAGAAGTCACGCACACAAAGCGTACCTTACGGTCTATCAAAGTCGGTGTATCCTCAGCACGATTTTCACTGTCGAGATTGAAAACATGATGAAGTTGAAAAGACCTAAAGAAGCCACATGCATATGTTACTGTACCAGAGTAACTAGTTTTATAGAATTCTGGGCAACTACAATCCTAAGAACATCAGCAAGGACTAGCCATTTACTCCCTCCATCCCATCTTTTTTGTCCCCCTTTCTATTTCGGAGACTTTAAGGAACGCGATGAACTACCTATTCTGCCCCTTAAACTAGAGAGTTGTAACAATATTAGTTTGGTGGAGATACTAGTACTGAATAATCTAGGGGAAATATTGGATGCTCAAACTCTTTTCTTACTAAATTTAGAAATGGGACAATAATTTTGGGATAAATTTAGAAAGGTGAAGCAACAATAAAATTGGGAAGGGGGGAGTAGATAAACTAAACTTAAATACTCCTATAAAACAACAGAAGATGCCAGAAGAAAATGAACAGTTAGATCTTTCACAGCATGTGTGATATACAGTTTTCTTGTGAGGTTATACGATAACGAGCAAGGCTGTAAAGGGGAAGAATTCATGGAGTGTTAGTCAAATATAACTAAGGTAATAGCCTATAGATGATTATTAATAGCATTTCATAAAGTTTTCTGGAGAGTAGAAACTAAGCTAAAACCAATGCTTTTACAAATCAATACAAGTCAAAGAGGACAAATGTTTTCAACAAAGAAACACGAAGCTCAAATATCAGGACCAAGCAAACAGTAACACACTACAAATAAGCTTATTTTGGAAAAAAGTATTGAATAACATACTTATCTTCTTTTGTTTCATTATTCTTTGGCTTCACTCTAGCAACTGTCTCCAAAACAGCCTGAAGGAGGCCAAGAAAATATGTTCAGAACACTTATAGGAAAGTAAGGATTCATGTAAATGCACAAGATGCATGCAGCAAAGTAACTCTGCACACGTGTCCAGTAAAATAGCAAATAAGATTTAGAGGCAGCATATACACCGCATTCCCACTACCCGGACACCTGCTCATCACAGGCCCTAGCCAACCATGATAGGCTCCATTAACAGTGGTGGCTACACCAATGAAGCATCCCCAAAGATCACCTCTCTCCACCACATCAGCGCATCTTAGTTCTCTCCATGCTTCTATCTTCACACAACCACCGGCAACAATTTACTTCCCAGATCCAGAATTCTTCCAAGCCTGTCAACCCCAATTTTATCAACCATGACTCCGTACGGCTACAACTAACGGCTGTGATTCAAAGGTGAGGATAGATAGAGGCGACGATTTGATGTTATTCTAGTCAGGAGAGAGTGGTAAAGGCAACGTGCTACTCTAAATTAAGGTGTAATAATGATACGTTGACATTATTTTTCAAATTTACCCTCTAGTCCACGGAACGATACCATTTGGTTGAAGGGAGTATCCAACGTAGTAAACTCTCCTCATCTTCTACCAAACTACATCCACATTGCAAAAAATAATTAGATTATCCTAATCCTATGAAGTAACTAAACCCAAATTTACAAAACTCAACACAACAAAGCTCTACGCTTGACATAGCAACCAATTAAAACAACTATTCCTGATTCCTAATTGAAAGAGATCAATCCTGCATTATCCGCTAGTGCACATAACAGTGATCATCAAAACTTAACCTAAACTCCCCCATCAAAATTTCCAAAGTTACTGCAATCAGCAAATGCGAAATGCAATACGAAACTAAACAGCTACAGCAACTTGATTTTAACCTGTTGCTCCGCAACACTGTTGTTAAAACTCCCTGAATCCGCAACTGCAATTACAAAATCAACAATTATAACCTAAATTAAACAACTAAATCTAACAAAATCAACAATTATGTCCTAAAATCAGCAGCTACATTTAACAAAAATACATGCAAATCGAACATGAAACGGCAGCTGATCTAAAAAGAGCAAGAATCAAAAAAAAAAAAAAAAAAGAAACCTAAAGATATGGAGTAAATGAGATCTAAGTAAACCTTCATTTTGTTCGCTTTCAGGAAACTCTTTCTCAAGAGCGCGATCGAACATATCGGCGAAGCTGTTACTGGAATTAGTGGCAGTTAGATTAACGTTAGCGTTAGCGTTTGCGTTTCCGTCGGTGGCGCCATTAGTGTCATCGAAGAACGTCGTCGCCGTAGTGGTAACCGTGGCTGCCGCCGCCACGTCGGATGAGTCGGAGGTGTTGGCGACGGCGAGGAGAGAGAGTGTGGCGGTGGTGGAGGTGGTGGTGAGGAGGAGGAGTAGAGGGATGAGATCGAGAATGAGGAGGAGAGAGTATGTCACCTTCCTCATTGCTCGAAATGATAGAGAGAGAAAGTTGAGGAGAGAGAAAGAGTGGAAGTGGGTGAGATTTTGTATGGGAGGGGTACGAATACGATGGCGACGGTGTGGACTATTGGGGGATGTGTTATGTGGAACCCGTGTTACGTGTTGTGTGCGAGCGAAGAAAGCAGAGGAGTGTATGGAGTATTGGAGTGTGATTCAAGGGTACTGAATGACTCGGTGAATAACCATCTGAATTTGAACAATAGGTCTCACTTGTAACGGATAAGGGTTAAGTATTATCCATATGGGTAGATAAGACAAAAAGTAGGATGCATGGAAAATCACAAATTACTTATCTTTATCCTCCTATTTGGGTTTTATTTGACCCTTTACAAGCTTGTGACGGATATCAGCCGTCACAAATGAGAATTTGTAGAATTCAAATTGAGGATTTGAATTTGATTTCAATTTTGAATTGACTGGATTCGAATGCTTGTTACGAAATAAAGACTATTATCCTAAAATAATTTGGTAACAACTCATCCGAAAATGACCCGATTTGACCCGAATTCTTGCTAACTAGAACAACCCGAACCCGAATTGATTCGGCTCGAATCTGATCCGATTCCCCTGGTCAAGGTATAAATGTGTGATGGGTTTGTAGGAACGGTCTATGATAAAAGGGTGTACTAATAGAAATAGTACAATCTCACCCCCATTTATCCAAGAGCCTTTAGCAAGACGTTCTTAGATAACTGAGGTTGTTATCATCTTGGTTGTCAGAGGTAGCGAATAACAAAGTAAACAAATACAAGGTACTTCAAAATAAAATATTGTAAACTGTCTTATTACAATAGTCCAAACCAATTGAGTAATTAAAAGCTCTATTACAGCGGGAATCTTAAATATAAATAAACTGAAATAAACAATGTCATAACTAAGTAATAAGTGTAATAATTGCTAGCCAAGACTCGGTCCATCTATGCTCTTTGTCACACCCCCAATCCCCGTAGCAACAGCATCCAGCTTACTTATGATTACCTGCTAATCTTACTGCTCCCCATTTGAACGGAAATAACAAATGGATCATAACAGGCCACCAAGTTGAAAAGTTTGGGTGAAGACACACACAACACACACAGGTAACCAAAGGTTGAGTAGGGAAAACCAATTAACAAGTACTCTGACTAGACCATTTTATACATGTTTATATCCCCTATTATATTAGCTCGGTTTTCATGCTTATTTCACTACTTTTAGTGTTTAGTTGAGCTAATCCTGTGTTCTAGATGTTTTGCATGCGTTTAGTGTAATTTGTAGGAATTATAGCTTTCGTTAGCTAAATCCCGTCAAGAGAGCAAGCATCGAGTTCACAAGCTAAAAGGAATTTGGATTGGATCACACTTCAACATGCAAGCTTAAAATGGTGGAAGAAGATGATCACATGTAAAGAAATGRCSCAATTAATTCATGCATGGCAAATGTAAAAAAATGAGAATTCAAGCCCAATAAAGGAAGTCCAAATAGCTTTKTGGAAATGCAACTTTGGATGCTCTCATATTCCACACTCAAGAGGCTTTAACCGGGTGATTAAAGACGCTTCAATGAGAATTATTGGATTCMATGGCCATTTAATATGGCCATTTAAGAGAATTAATCCGGAGAGCTGCGTCCCCGATCGGGGTTGGCTATCCCCGATCGGGGATGGGTGTCTTTATGAACTTTGGATTCTCTAGGGTTGTATACGTTTCTATCCTAGGATCACTATATAAGGAGCCCTCTACTCCGGCTTTAGAATTATTCTCACACACATTCTTACACTCTCATATTCTCATATACTTCTCTTCTCTCATTTCTCTCTTACTTTCATCATTAGTTTACATTATACATTTTATATTTAGTTCATCATCTTGTATGGAGAGCTAAGTTCTCTTATTCTTGGAACAAGTCTTTGAAGCCAAGATAATGTTTGAATTGTAAGACTCTCATTCTATTTATATTTTATTGTTGAATATCAAGTTTAATTTGGTTTGTTAATCAATCATTTAGAGTGATCAACTATTTGTTTTAAATTAACTAACCATTGCTAGAATTAGGTGAATGAATCTTTTGTTTGTTTATTTATTTCATTGTAGCAAATATAATTCATCAATTAGTATGCTTTCATCATCGTTGAGTTATAAGAATTAAACTTGTATAAATTGTAATGAAACAACGCTTGTTTATTTCATTAGTTTATCTTTGCTAATTCCATCGTTCTTTTTTCTACATTGTTGATACGATTTAAGYGCTTGACTAAATTGACAATAGTGTAAGGGTTATTTGTTTACGCTTRTAGCTTATAACTAATCATATGTGGAATTCGAAGTCTCTATCTTCATAGTAAAGTGTTCAACATATAAATAGATTAAAGAGAGTCAATGATCAATTCAATACTAGTTGGTGGAAATTACTTGGGCCAAGAGCTTTTTATCATATTTGATTGTTTACTTTATTCTACATTGTTTAATTAATTTAGCTTTTAGACCAATCAACACACCAAACCCCCATATTTGTTACTTTACTTTTGCACTCATTTAAATTTATAATAGACCTTCCTTGTGGGATCGACCCCTACTTACCCTTGCTACTAGTTAGGTTTGTAGTGGATAAAAATACTAATTTGGTGACTCGCGACAAGTCAACCCAAATGTTGACGTCGTTGCCGGGGAAGGGTTTTATTGTTTGTTTTTATTTGTGCATTTGTTTTATTTTTGTTATTCTTCTTTTTAGTTTTCTTTTGCTTTATATTTTTTGTTTTCTCTTGGTGTTTGGTTTATACCGAACACCCGTTCTACTAACAAGAAGTTGTCGAATTTTGATCCAGAATTGGAGAAAACTCTTCGGCGTTTTAGAAGGGAGATAAAGAGGAAGCTTCAATTTGATAAGCAAAAGGAGAAAGAAGAAGAGGTGGAGGAGATCGAAATCAACATCGAAATGGCAAGGGAAACAAGAACTTTGAGGGAGCTTACCGCTCCCGATCTTACTCAACAACCCTTGTGCATTACTTTTCCGGCCTTGGCGGAAGGCACCACATTCGAATTGAAGTCGCGTTTGATCCACTTATTACCCGCATTCCATGGGTTAAGTGGAGAGGATCCGAACAAGCATTTATCGGAGTTTCATGTGGTGTGCACTAGTATGAAGCCAAATGGTGTCACGGAGGAGCAAATCAAGTTGAGGGCATTTCCGTTCTCACTCAAGGATACCGCTCGTGATTGGTTGTACTACCTTCCTCCGGGTAGTATAACTACTTGGGCTCTTATGAAGAAGGTGTTCCTTGAGGAGTAATTTCCCGCTTCCAAGTCTTCTCATCTCAAGAAGGAGATTTCCAATGTTGAGCAAAGGGATGATGAAACACTCTATGATTATTGGGAGCATTTCAAGAAGCTATGTGCAAGTTGCCCATATCATGGGTATAGTGATCAAGACCTCATAATGTACTTTGTGGGAGGTCTTTCGCCGGAAGATGCTCGTATGGTCCATGGTGCTAGTGGTGGAGGCATCATCAACAAAAGTCCGGATGAGGCTAATGAGCTATTGAGTGAGCTTGCCGAAAGCACACGCCAATTTAGTGTGAGAGGCAAGACAAAGAGGGTTAGCATGGCTAGTTCTAATCCTTCTTTGGAGGCTAAGGTGGAGGACTTGACTTCCTTGATGAGGGAGATGCTCATGGGGAACAAGCACCAAGTCTAAGCTTGTGGGATTTGTGCTTCCAATGTGCATCCTACCGATCAATGCCCGCGTATTCAAGAGGAGACGGAAGAGGTGAATGTCGCGGGTACTTTTGGGCAAAAGAGGTATGAGCCCTATTACAATCCTATGAGGAGAGACCATCCCGGTTTCCAGTATGAGAATCCACAAGGAGGGTTGCAACCACAAGGCCAACAATTTCAAAGTTCAACATTTGGTCAACAGGGTCCTCTTCTCAATTTGGGCAAAACAAACCAAGGTTCGTTCCCTGGCCTCAAGGTCAAAATTCTTTTCCTTCTCAAAATTCTTTTCCTTCTCAAGGTCAAAGTTCTACTTCTCCTATGTCCATGGAGGAGATGATTCGGGCCCTTACTTCAAATGTGGTCACTATGCAAGCTAACCAAGTGCAATTTCAACAAGAGACAAAGGCTAGCATTCAAATTTTGGAGAATCAATTTGGGCAAATGTCTAGTTCTCTTGGGAGGCTTGAGGCTAGGGATTCCGGGAAGTTGTCATATCAAACAATTCCCAAGCCCAAGCCTAATGCAAGTGCCATTACTTTGAGGAGTGGGAAGGAGTTGCAAGGGTCTAAGGCGAGGATTCAAGAGATCGTGGAGCAAGAAGAGGAGGATGAGTTAACCGTGGAGGCTAATGTTGTTCCTCCTATGAGTCAAGAGAAAGAGGTGCAACCGGTTGATGCACCTACTTATGAGGCTAATGTTGTTCCTCCCCCATTTCCCGAGGCACTCAAGAGTAAAAGTCGTCCTACTCAAGATAAGAATGTCTATGAGACTTTTCGCAAATGTGAGGTAAACATTCCTTTGTTAAATTTATTGAAAAGTGTGCCTATGTATGCTAAATTTCTTAAGGAGTTTTGTACCATTAAAAGAAATCAAAAGTTAAAGGGTGTCCAAAAGGTTAAAGTTAATGAACATGTGTCGGCCTTATTTCAACATAAGTTACCCTCTAAATGTAGTGATCCGGGTATGTTTACCGTACCTTGTACTTTAGGAGACACTACTATTCCCAATGCTAT
>VHZZ01003072.1:85245-95309 GCA_009801015.1 Silene noctiflora | reverse complement strand
AAATACACTTGACTTAATAAAGTCATTTTATACAAAATACTAATTATATAAATCGTATCTTATACAAATAATTAGTTTACTATTTGGGTATCATCGTTTAGGTGTGACTGAAAGGGATCAGTTAATCACCGTTGTCTTACGACAGTAACGTCAACCTCTAGTCAACCGAGCATAACCGATTTACGTTGACTAACTGACAAATAATAAATAATCCCTGAAATTTCTCTTATGAGTTTTATTATGTACACACACTATTGAGGTGGACACTACTACAACATAAAGTAGAGCTGAGAGTCTTTCTTATGTGCCTACTCCCCAGTGTATTTTTTTTTCCGAGTTCCGGACTACTGAAACTTCCTCTCTACACTAAGATTTCCCCCTTGGTCAAATGTGGTACTTCTTCAAGTGAAGAATGTTCCATGTGATGATCTGACCTTGCATGGTCATTAACTTGTACGCACCACAGCAAACAACACTCTCCACCTGGTATGGTCATTCCCATTTGTGGGCGAATTTACCAGCTTTGTGGTTTTTGGTGTTCTGGAACACCTTTCGGAGAACCAAGTCTCCTACTTCCAGGAGCCTAATTTTTACGTTCTTGTTGTAGCTTCTAGCTACTGACTGCTTGTATGAGGCTAGGCGTATCTGAGCACTTATTCTCAATTCGTCTATCGTGTCCAGGCTCCTGATCATCTGTCCTTGGTTCAGTTCCCCCGTCATACATCTATACATGTGGGTGGGGACCAGAACATCTAATGGTATTATTTTTTCAGCTCCAAACACCAGGCTGAAGGCTGTTTGGCCTGTTGTCATCTTCGGGGTCGTTCTATCTGACCATAGCACTAAGGGAAGCTCATCTGCCCGCTTTCTCCTAACTCTTCCAGTCGTTTCCTCAAGTTTTCTACAATGATCTTATTGTTGGACTCGACTTGTCCGTTAGACTAAGGGTTTCTGGGTGCTAATTTTTTTATTGTGATATTCCATCTAGCACAAAATCCCTCGGCGTTGTCTGATATGAACTGTGACCCGTTGTCACATATAATTTTTGATGGAATCCCAAACCTGTATAGTATATTACGTTTGATGAAGGAAATCACTTGTTTATCTTTTACCTCACTAAATGCTTTGGCTTCTATTCACTTGGAGAAATAATCCGTCATTACAACCATGTATAATCTGTTGCCAGGAACTCTAGGTAGCGGGCCAACAATATCCATTCCCCATGTCATGAATGGCCATGGTGAGATGATGAGATGCATAGGTTCTGCTGGCTGGTGTATCATAGGGGCAGATCTCTGTATTGCGTCACATTTTCTGACGTACTTAACCGCGTCCTTTCACATTGTGGGACAGAAGTAACCCTGCCTGGAAGCTTTGTTTGACAAGCTTCTGCCCCCTGCATGGTTTCCACACTCTCCGCTGTGGATGGCATGCATTACTATCTGTGCTTCTGCTTTATCTAGGCACCTCAAGTAGGGTCTTGCTAACGACCTCCTGAAGAGTACGCCATAAACCATGACAAATCTCGAAGATTTTATTCTGAAAGTTCTGTCTTCCCTTCTGTCTGCTAGCAACCTGTCTTCTGTCAGCCATTCTATGAAAGGCTTACGCCAGTCGGGGTCATCTGGTTGTTCGTCCGCGCTAGCTAGTATTGCTGCGGAGCTTGCTTGCCCTAGCTCCTGTTGCATATCCTGCTGATCTTCATCCGTCTTTGTCAGCTTCTGTATTGCTGGCTCCAGTACTTGTACGATTGGTATGCTGGACAACTCTGTTGGTTTGAATGTTGCCCCCAAGGTTTCTAGTGCATCTGCTTCCACGTTCTGGTCTCTGGGGATCTGGCTTATTTTGAAGTCCTTGAACTTCTGCTTTAGATCTTTTGCTGCCTTGAGGTAGGCTATCATCTTCGAGTCCCTGGATGTATAATATTCATTCATATGGTTAACAATGAGCAAGCAGTCACTGTATACCTGCAGCTCTCTGACTTTTAACTCGAGTGCCATCTGTAGACCTAGTACGAGTGCTTCATATTTTGTCTCATTGTTTGTTGCTTTGAACTCACACCTGAGTGCTTGAACTATCAAGTCACCTCGAGGAGACCTCAACACCAGGCCCACTCCTGCCCCTTTTAATTGGAAGCTCCATCTATGTGCAGCTTCCAGACCTTGCCTTCTCAAACTTCCTTTAGGCTTAAGATTTCTTTTTCTGCTTGTGCCTGGATGTTTGGACTGAAGTCTGACACGATGTCTGTAACACCCCAAGAAATTGTGAGAAATTTGTCCCACGTCGGGAAAATAAAGAGATTATGATAGGTTTATGAGAGATTCCACCCACTATTTAGTAACAAGGACTTGTGCTTTTGGGCTTAAGTGAGGAAAAATAATAGGCCCAAAGGTGCACATCTTATCTTATTGAGGTTGTGTTACGACGTGGTGGGTCGGGTTGTTATAAATGGTATCATAGCAACCCTGCGACCGTGTGATGAGCCTGTGGTCGGGAGTACCCTGGTCACCCACCTAGCGGGGGAGGATTCCGAGCCTGGCTGTGGTCAGGTTTAAGGCACAATGAGGACTTTGTGTTCTTTAAGTGGGTGAGTTTGTAACACCCCAAGAAATTGTGAGAAAGTTATCCCACATAGGGAAAATAAAGAGATTATGATATGTTTATTAGAGATTCCACCCACTATTTAGTAACAAGGCCTTGTGCTTTTGGGCTTAAGTGAGGATAAATAATAGGCCCAAAGGTGCACATCTCATCTTATTGAGGTTGTGTTACGACGTGGTGGGTCGGGTTGTTATAAATGGTATCATAGCAACCCTGCGACCGTGTGGTGAGCCTGTGGTCGGGAGTACCCGGGTCACCCACCTAGCGGGGGAGGATTCCGGGCCTGGCTGTGGTCAGGTTTAAGGCACAATGAGGACGTTGTGTTCTTTAAGTGGGTGAGTTTGTAACACCCCAAGAAATTGTGAGAAAGTTGTCCCACATAGGGAAAATAAAGAGATTATGATATGTTTATTAGAGATTCCACCCACTATTTAGTAACAAGGCCTTGTGCTTTTGGGCTTAAGTGAGGACAAATAATAGGCCTAAAGGTGCACATCTCATCTTATTGAGGTTGTGTTACGACGTGGTGGGTCGGGTTATTATAAAGTCTGCCAGTGCCTGCGATTTGACTGTTGTCCGAGGTTCATACCGGATGTCGTACCCAATAAGATGTACAGATCACTTTGACATTCGTCCTGACAAATATGGCTTTCTCATTACAGAATTTAGTGCATGGTTAGTCACAACGTGTATAGTATACGACTCAAAATAAGGGCGTAACTCATAAGAGGCAGTAACGAGAGCTAATACCAGTTTTTCGAGAGACGTGTACCTGGTCTCTGCAGACAACAGAGATTTACTTATGTAGTAGACTGGCTGTTGGATCTTGTCCTGCTATCTAACGAGAATCGCACTAGCTGTTGTGTCAGTGACAGATACATATAGGTACAGGGCTTCACCTTGCTCTGGTTTCGTTTATAGTGGGGGTGAACTGGGGTAATGCTTGAGTTCCCTAAATGATTTTTCATGTTCTGTTGTCCACTCAAAATTTTGGCTCTTTCTCAGTATGTCGTAAAATAGCTTGCACCTGTTTGAGGATCTGGATATGAACCTGCTCAGTACTGCTACTTTCCCTGCCAGTCTCTGGACGTCTTTGGGCCTTTCTGGAGACTTTAGTTGAAGCACTGCTTTGATCTGTTATGTGCTCACTTTATCCCCCTCTGGTCACTATATACCCCAAGAATTTCCCTCAGGACACTCCGAAGGTACATTTCGACGGGTTCTGTTACATTTTGTACTTCATCAAGGTGTCGAACGTATCTGACATGTTTCATGTGCATGTCGACTTTCTTACACTTTATCATCATGTCATCGATGTAGACTTCCATTGTTCATCGTATCTGCTCCTAGAACATCCATTTTACTAGTCTTTGATAGGTAGAACCTGCATTCTTCAATCCAAAAGGCATTACATTGTAGCAATAGATTCCTCTCTCTGACATGAATGTTGTCTTCTCCTGATCTGCTGGATCCATCTTGATTTGATTGTACCCGCTCCATGCATCTAGGAATTTAAACATCTCATGCCATGGTATGGCATCCACTACGGCGTCAATGTGCGGTAGCGGGAATGGGTTTTTTGGGCAAGCCTTGTTTAGGTCAGTGAAATCCACACACACCCTCGACTTGTCATTCTTCTTCGGTACCAATACTACATTAGACAGCCATTCTGGATACTTTACTTCTCGTATCTTGCTTGCAACCAGCAGGTTTCTACTACTTGATTTATGACTTGGTTTCTTTCCACTACGAACTTTCTCCTTCTTTGTTGTAATGGGTGGCATTTTGGGTCCACACTTAGCTTGTGTGTTATGATAGATGGGTCAATTCCCACCATGTCGTCATGGGACCAAGCGAAGCAATCCATGAACTAGCTGCTACCTGATATGACCTACACATTCGGCCCCTATCAATATCGTCCTCTCAAGTTACAGCTCATCCAGGCTAACTTTATCTAGCTCGTCTGTTGGTGGCTCGATAGAATCAGCCTGAACGTGCTGGCACTGTAATTGTCATGCCGGTGGATTGACTGTGCATTTTAGTGCTTTTTTGTAATATCCTTAGGCTTCATCTTGATCTCCTCGAATTTCTACTCCCCAAGGTGTAGGAAACTTCACACACTGGTGATACGTTGAGGGGACTGCTTTCATTAGGTGCAGCCATGGTATTCCTAGAATAACGTTGTAGGTTGCTAGACCGTCAATCACCAGTTCCCTTGTTTGTTTATTCCTCCTACGTAGATTAGGATTGTAATTTCTCCGAGTGAATGAGCAGTCTCTCCACTGAATCCTACCAGCGGGATATTTTTCTTTGACAAGTCATTCTCGCTGAATCCCATACCTTTTATAGTGTAACAAAATCAGGTTGACTGAGCTCCCAGTGTCTACCATGACTTTCCTCACCGTGCAATTTGTCATGGACAGCGTTAAGATTAATGTGTCATGATGTTCTAGATAATCACAGACGTCTAGTTCGCCAAAGGTGACGTCTTGCAAATCGCTATGAGTGACCATGTAGGAAGATTTCGGCCTGTTTCCCTTGCTTTTGGTAGTGCGTCTCTTTGCAGCTGAGTACGCCATGCCACATAGATCTAAGCCGCCTATTATCACGTTTATTACCTTGGTGCACACGGGTGGAGGTGAGGGTAGGGTCTGCCTTGTAGAACTTACTTTACCCCGCTGCCTACCCTCACGTGATAACAGGTGGTCCAGGTTTCCTTGATCGTAATGGTACTTGACTTCCCTTCGCAGATTGTAGCAGTCCTCAGTCTTATGCCCAATATCATTATGGAATTCACACTTTGTCTTACTGTCTTTTCTCCATGACTGCTTCTCGACAGGTGGCTTGGGACATTTAACTTTGTCTCCCAAGTCTCTCAGCGCCTACATGAGCCCTGTCGTCCCAGTTGTGAAACCATATTCTTTTTTTGGTGATGGTGCTTCTTCCTTTCCTTCCACTTTGTGTAATGCTCTGTCTTGGAGCCTGATGTAAGGTTTGGACCTTTCCTCCTTCCTTTCCGCTGCAGCCTTATTTACCGTCTTCTCTACCCCTGGTGTGTGTGTCTCCTGGATAACATATCTTCTTCCAACCTGATTTTGTTACCGCTTTTTCCTGGACATCCTCGAAGGTACGACAAGGGTGCCTTGTTAGCTTCTTGTATATATCTGAATCCTGGTGCAACCTCTGCCGAAATGCTTCCACGGCTGTTGGCATGTCGCATCCCCTTATTGCAACCTTCTCCTTATTGAACCCGGTTAAAAAATTTCTTATCCTTTCATCGAACCTCTGCACTATTCGGTAAAGGTCGCTGGTATGCTTTTCAGGCCTCTTGCTGCTGGCAAACTGTAATACATCAGATTTGTGATCTTGGGATACTCGGCCGAGTGGGGGCTACTCGACCGAGTAGCTGGTATGAGTGGTCTGTCAGTGTTCTATTTTTTCTGAACTCGGGTGAGTGCGTTAGCACTCAGTCGATTGAGGCGTACTCGATCGAGTGTCCAACACTCGGTCAAGTGACTCATACTCGACCGAGTGTCCTATTCATTACGGGTTTTTCCGCGGGTTAATATAAATAGAACGAGAAGCATTGTTAGTTGTCTTTTAAGTTTAAAACATTTCTTAAACCATCTTTTTCACAAACAAAGCAACGAAGAACTGCTCTCCTCTATTTCTTATCAATCCAAGGAGTTAAGTTCATCTTTTTGGGGATTTTTTCACACCTTTGCCCTTGTAATTATCTGGATAAGTCCTTAATCAAGCCGTTTATGGTTTTGATATAGAATAGTGAAACCCTAATTTGGGTAAATTTGGGGGTTTTGGGATTAGATTGCTTCTTTCATTGTTTTAATTACTTAATTATGTTTTAGGAGGAGATTTCGTAGAGGAAGCTTTATGATTTTGTGCTGTAATATAGTGG
Source organism: Silene noctiflora (assembly GCA_009801015.1). Lineage (NCBI taxonomy): Eukaryota > Viridiplantae > Streptophyta > Magnoliopsida > Caryophyllales > Caryophyllaceae > Silene > Silene noctiflora. The sequence continues at coordinate 88,792 of VHZZ01003072.1, read as the reverse complement.
ATTTGATTATCAGGTAGGGTTTCCCTAGTCAGTTGACTGTAGAATGATATATACTACATTGTGACGATCTTTGCTAATGTTTATGATATGTTTATGATATGGATATTATTGTGGAGTTTGGAGTTGGTATTGTGAGCCATTGCGAGAGATGGTCTCACCCTCATTGTTCGCCTCTTGTGTTTCTCGGCGCAAGAGGGATGTGTACATTAATGGACTTGGGTTCACTAATGCGTTGAGCGGGGATTTTGGTGGTAAGACCGCGGTCCCCAATGACGGCGTGGATTACCTGTTGCGATGGATAATCTGGCAGAGCTAGACACCTTGGTGTGTAGTCGGTTACTGGTTACTATATGGAGTTTGGAGGTGGTGGTTATAGTTACAATGGATGTTCATGCTTATGTATTGCTATGTCATATTATTGTATAGTTGACTGACCCCGTTTCTATTTTCAAAACTGTGGTGATCCATTCAGGGATGGTGAGCAGTTGGTTTAGCAGGTGATGATGATTATCATTGTTGATGTTGCTGCGGGGATTGGCAGGGCAGAGTCATCACCAGTTTTTAGTAGTCTAACTTCTGCATACGTTGTTTTACTTTGTTATCACAGTTTTGGGATTCGGTTTTGTATTGTATTTTTGGGAGTTTGTAATCTTTTAATAAAGTTAAACTTTGAGTATGTTTCATTGTGGTTTCTGTGATGTACACTGCCTCGGGTAACCGAGATGGTAGCACTTTCGTATCTTAAGGTAGTCCTTGATAGGTGCCTTGGGGTATAGGGGTGTTACAAAGTGGTATCAGAGCGACGATTTTGCAACCTAAAACCAATGAATCAATGAACTTAGGGTGTCTAAATAAAATGAACCCGGTTAGGAGTTATTTAGGGCTACCGCAAAGGCTCAGGAGAAGTCCTAAGGCCGCATTTTTGCCATTACAACTTTTAACCGGTCACTATGGGGTGTTAAGGGCCGTTGTGAGCTTATATGTTTTACTTATATGTTTCATATGGATTGTTGGATGATATGTATATGAGATGTATGGAGATGTGTGAAGTATATGGAGATGTGTGAAGTATATGTTTCATATAGATTGTTGAGTTATTGAATGTCTGGATAAAGTGTTGATATGGAGTTAGTATCATGTTAAGGCTAAATGTGATTTATGTTTTGTTTAAGCATGGGGGTAGTTCGTATATAGAATGACTCGACCGAATGAGGGGGACTCGACCGAGTAAGGGTAACTCGACCGAGCCCCTGGCACTCGACCGAGTGGATAAGTTGGTGTTTTGGGGCAGTATCCCTGTAAGTTATCGACTCGATCGAGTGTACGAGGCACTTGACCGAGTGGGTTGTACTCGACCGAGTACTTTTCGTACTCGGCCGAGTGTGTTTTATGGGTATTTATGGTCGGGTTCTAGATCAAATGAACTCGACCGAATACATATACGACTCGACCGAGCTTGTTGTACTCGGACGAGTGTCCTTTGGCACTCGACCGAGTGTCTCTCTAGGAGGATATTTGTGTTTGTTTTGAGTCGTAGGCTATTAGCTTACGACTGTTCTTCCTATATAGCTAAACATGCCTCCTAGAAGTTCAGCTGCATACTTGAGGGCTTTAGAGATAACCACTGATGAGATAGCTCGTATCATTGAACAATAGGATGCTCTTACCGAGGCTCTTAAGATGATAGGGAAAGGTAAGGAGAAGGTAGTGGATGCCACCAAGATGAGCACCACTAATTCGCGCTTCAACCCTACGACCTATGAGGGCACGGGGACGCCGAACTTGTAAGATAACTGGCACAGGGAGATGGAGAGTGTACTTGAGGTGGTCAATTGTCCAGAGGAGCTTAAGGTGGAACAGGCTGCATTTTACCTAAGGGATGAGGCCGGAGTTTGGTGGAACATAGAGAGGGAGATGACAAGGGAGTTTTATCGGAGCTAGGGGGAACCTGTTATTCCCTGGAGTGAATTCAAGAAGGTGATGAGGCACCAGTTTATTCTTGAGCATGTGCGCAACAAGTTAAGGGCAGAGTTCGTGTAATACCTCGGGTATTTGGGCTTTGGGTACTCTATCGAATAGAGGATACTCTGTCGAGTAGGTTGGGATCAGAATCTGGAGGAGTTATGTTTCATACTTGCGCGACCGAGTTGAGCCAACTCGATCGAGTAGGCGGTACTCGATCAAGTATCTGCGTGTTACGGGTTTTACCCGGTTTGATTTTAAGTAAAAGGGGGGATGCTATTTTATTTAATCAATGCCTCTTCACATCAGTTTTACTTTTACTTTACAACTCTTTACGTCTTTCAAACAAAACAAGATCTACTCTACCTTTTTACTCCCAAATCAAGGCGTTCGTTCGTCGTATTTTGGGGCTTTTGATATCACTAAGTTCGTTGTGTCGTGGGTAAGACTCTTGTACCAATTTTATGTTAATTATGTAATGTTAGTTAAACCCTAATTGGGAAAATTGGGGGGTTTTGGCAGTAATTGTCGTATTGTTTGTGATTTGGATGTTTAATTGTATAGGAGGTGACTTCGTAGAGGAAAGATTTTGAGTTGCTTGCTCTAGCTTCGTGACATCCATTTGAGGTAGGGTTTTCCTACTCGGTTACTGTATAGTTGGTTGTGACGATGTGTTGATATGAGTATATTAATGTTTATAATGGTATTGTTATTAATGGCATGTCTATTAATTTATGGATGAATGATATAATTGTACGTGGTTCGCTAGGTGCGCCCTCGACTGAGTGGAGTCATTTTCGGGAATGGCTTCACGCCCTTGTTCTCCCCTTGTGGTTCCCGACACAAGGGAAATGTACATATTAAGGATCAATGGGTTTTGCGCTCTATGGTTTTGAGCAGGGCTTAGGTGGCAAGGCTGCGGTCCCCACTGCGGAGTGGATTATCTGTTGCGACAGATAATCTGGAAGGACTACACTTGTGTAAGCAGGTGTTGGGAGAGATTGTGGAGTTGGAAGTATGTGGCGATGTGTTGTGTTATATTGTGTATTTTGTTATGCAGTAACTAACCCCATTTTACGTGTTTTGAAAACTTCGGTGATCCATTAGGGAATGGGGAGCAGTTGATTAGCAGGTATTGCCTTTGATAGCTCGCGGGTTGCTTGGGATGAAGTCACCACCGAGTCTTGTAGCTAGTCTTCCACTGTAACTTGAGATAGTGTTCTTTCAGTACTTTTAGCGTTTTGAATTTGAGACAGTTGTACCTCGCTTTGAGGAATTTTGGTTTGCTTTTGCATCACATTAAACTTTAACTATTTAATTATGTTTCGTGATGGTCTACTTTGATATACTATACCTCGAGCAACCGAGATGGTAACGTCTTTATATGCTAGGGTGGTCTTGGTAAGGCACCTTGGTATATGGGGGTGTTACAATTTGATCTTTCCATATGACTGATGAGTAGTATTTAGGTTGCGTTTTACTCATACTTGTATCTTATATTCAACTCGATTTTGTGTGCTTTTATTGACTAAATGGCTCATTTTACTAGTTAATTAGAAGTTTGTAATTTTATTACATTTATTAC
>VHZZ01003072.1:19088-56018 GCA_009801015.1 Silene noctiflora | reverse complement strand
GGTGTTACAATCATCCCACCTTTTAAAAAGTTTCGTCCTCGAAACTTGAAAGTGGAAAACGAAAAGTTATAAAGATAAAGTCGGACTTTTCGAAAACGGCAACCAAAATATTTACAGGCTTTGATATCATAAAATTTAAAATTCCTTCAAAAGTTTCAAGAAGGATTTTCCAAAAGCACAATTTTCTCGTTAAAGGAACGAAAGAGTTCTCGTTGCGCATTCAAGAACGCTAACATCCCAAATCAAAGACAAGGTCAAAGACAAAACCATACGCCGATAAGAGTATGACAAGTTATTAGACGTCTCAAATAACGAGTCCTCACATCGAATCAAACGTTAAAACCAATTAAAAGTGATAATTCATTTCAAACTTTCTAAAAACATGCTAGATTGAAAGACAACTTTCATTATCAATCCTTTAAAATATGTCAAATTTTGAAAAAGTAATACAAAATTTTAACAATGAATGAAACATGGTAACTCAAATTGGTTAGAAATTGCACAAAATGGAAAGCAACTTAGGCATCACCATTACCAAGCACGAAAAAAAAGTCCATACACAACAAACAAAAGAACTAAACCGAACTTTTAAGGATAAAAGGCCACGATAAGGTTAACAATGAGGTTAAATAATATAGGGATTTCATAGGCTGCTAGTTTCAAATCCAAAGGAGAAGCACAACAAAACGAGTAAGAGGGCTGGAACGGTAAAGTTTATGGTCAAAGAGGAGGGGAAACTAGGCAACATGGGAACGCCACACACTCCAACCACAAATGACAACGTCATCCTAAACGGTTTCTCAAACATCCTTAGAATACAATTCTCACAACCACATTACTTCCAAGGCTTTCTTCAATTCCACTTACGACACTTTACATCTAAGATATTCCATGAAACAAGGTACTTCACCACAATTGTGATTTCACAACTCCAAATCATGAACCATCTACAAACGACTTCCAGAAAACAAGATCAAAACTACTAACAAAGCTATACTCATATCCAACTAGCATCAACTAAGAGTCTCTCAACATGGTAAAACCCTAAATCAATGATCCAAATTCAGGGCTCTTTGTACAATCTAACATCCCAAACGAGATCCTTTTATATACCCGAAACCAACAGTAGAAATGATGACATCCTCCAAATCATAAACATTATCAAGCATAGGGATACGGAACAACCGTTCAAATCACCTAACTCAACTCTGCTCAAAACTCCAAGCAACATTTACGTCACTAATCCTCTACACATGAAGTGATCAAGAGGGTACACTACCACCACTATTAGGGTTACCTCTAAAGTCTAACTCCTATTTCACATGGTCCAATGTAAACACAGCTCATTAACCCAATTTCGACAAAGTCAAGACCCACAAATCCTCAAAACACATTCCACCACTCCGCAACGTAGCTAACAAGACAACTACTCTACAAAGGAGATAGAGAGGAACAACGGGGTAGGGAAACAATGGGGAATTTCAAAGATATGGACCCCAAAAATAATGAAGCCACGAGTAAACAAATAGGTACTATAGTTAGGAGGATATTGAGACAAGAAAAGGATAAGTAAACTTACGTATAAGGGCACGAATCAACAAATCTAGCACGGAAGAAAAGAGAATAAAAATGATATGATGGAAGAGTGAAGGCTTAACCCACACACTTCTAAAAGCTTAAGGTTCTCAACATCAAGGTTACACTACTAAGATTCAAGGGATGCCTCTATATCCAAACTCAAATATTTCAGGAATAAGTCTCCCAAAATTCCCACAAGGTTCTCATCTTCAAATCAAACAATCAAAAAGCCAACCTAACACTCTTAAGAAATGTCTTTCATAAAAGTCCACTCTACCACAAACTCTTTAGAGGAAGATGCGTAAACACCTAAGTTTGACAAATCGATTAGATACCAAATTCATTTACCCTTTGATCTATCACGGTTTCCCAAAAGTTGCACTATACTAAATTGTAATTCTATCCCATTATCTCAAGAGCTCTCCACAACCTCAAAGTCTCCAAATTATAGGCTTAACAAGGAACTCTCAAACTAAATCATTCTCAACTCAAATAGTCTCAAGTGCTAACTAATATCAAATTATAACACCAATCCGTTAATAGTCATCATCACCCCAAAGTATTTCCTGTAAATCCCACATCATTGATTTTTACTCCACATATAAATCAAAAGTAACCAAGATCAACGTACCAAACTTTCAAATCCCAAATACAATTAAAAAGGTCAATCACAAGTTCTCAAGCTTTATTCTCATATACAACTTCAGATCATACGCCATCAATTCCACCAATCTATTACACCTACTTCATGACACGTAACTAAGCACTAGAATCACCAAGACACGTCTCATTAAACTTCCCAAATATTTCCAACAACACAACCTCTCAAAACAACGGTTACAAGTCAAACCAAGCAATCTCCCCAAAACCAAATTATCCAACCAAGGTTAACATTCCACAAAAGAAAAAGAGTTATCTACAATGCATCATGGGTATGCAAGGAACGAAAGATAAGTAGGGAGGGTACAAGAGTAGCTTCCAATGTAAAACAAAAGAGGGTTTAGAAAAAAAATGGCAATCATCAAGGGGCAAAGAATAAGACAAGGTACACTAAGAACGAGAAAAATCTTAGAGGAAGTAAAAGCACTACTCAAAAGTTCAACACATCTTCAATCCTCGGCATTAGACACCAAGACTTGATCGCCACATAGGTAAGCTCATGGTTCGTCGATCCAAGGAAGCAAGAAACAACCATTGACAATTAAAAAACGTGTTAGAATCTAACAAAGAGAAAGCACTTTAAAGACTACCACCTTAGGTCCTTAATTCTACCCATCTCTTATTCCTTATTTGAGGTCAAGTCAAAAACGAGTTTGGGGTACACGTGTGTGCGTCGGGAGCATTCATGCTCTGATACCAACTGTGACACCCCACTATTAAGCATGATCATAACTTAAGAAATTGCAGCGGAAAATACGGGATTTTTAAAACTTTTAGAAGATCAAAGCGGAGTATCACTAAAAACAAACAACGAGTACGAAAGAGTAAGAAATAAGTTTTACAATCCAATGTAAAAGAATTTTTGGGGAAAAAGATATCCCATGAATGGACGAGTCAAAGGGTAGCAAGTCTAACATAAGGTGACTACGGTCCAGGATAAATACTCGCTAGCTCACACATCTTCAAACCCCACAAAAGCTTCACCGATACCTGTCATTCATGTAAACATGAATGCCACAGTCAGTGGGAAGTAACTCAAGGTTCTCCCAGCCACATTACATCAAAATGCACATAAATAAGCACGTTAAACATGTAAAGCATACATGACAATTGCAATCAACTGAAGCATTAAGCATTAAACTTGACGAATAAACGAAAGACGATAGGATAAGTAAACTATAGTACAATATAAGCGTTACTAAGCATATGAGGTAAATAGGCACGAACGGGGATCATATCGCGACTAGAGGCTTGCATCTCACCACTAGTGCCCGATAGGATCAAGACAAACTTGACCATACAACTGTCCGGCTCAGAGGCTACCTTTATAGCATGTCCAAGACACCACACATAATCATACGAGTGTCCGACTCAGTGGTTACCTTTAAACATGTCCAAGAAACAAACATACAAACACGAGTATCCGGCTCAGAGGTTACCTTTAAAACATGTCCAAGATACAAACATACAAACACAAGTATCCAATCATTATGCAAGAGCACGCATTCTAAGGGAATACGACATATGCAACTGACCACAAATGCAAAACATTTACTACTCTTAGACCTAATTATTTCCCTGGGTAGGACTACGATAATAATACGGTCCTAGTCTAAACCTGGCCAGACTCTCGAAAGGTATACTTCCGATTCGATATGCGGCAGAACAGCCTGTATCCAAGACTCGATAACATGAGGCAAAACGTAAATAATTCAATCCTGACACGTACCCAAACAAGGCACGAGTCACAAACAAACACCAAAGCTATGGCCAGAAAACATCCAGCCATACCGGTGGGACAGGGTCCATCCCGGCCGGTACGGTGGTAGGAAGACATGACCACAAACGCAAGACATTTACTACTCTTAGACCTAATTATTTCCCCGGGTAGGACTACGATAATAATACAGCCCTAGTCTAAAACTGGCCAGACTCTCGGAAGGTATATTTCTGATTCGACATGCGGCAGAACAGCCCGCATCTAAGACTCGATGACAGAACGGAAATCGAGTACCCCAATCGCCAGAACAGCATGAAAGTGGCGGAAAGGACTAAGATAGAACTCACTTGCCAGAACAGCACAAGTGAGCCAAAACCGTACTTGTCAGAACAGCACAAGCAGGCGTAAATAAGTCAAGCAAGGACATAGCATAATGACGAAACCATAAGAATGAGACTCAAGCAAATAACCAATCAACATGGGCAATTCATACTAGAAACGGGATACACATTACTCATGACGTTTCATAATTCGAATATAAAATAATTTACGTCATTTTATACATTTAAAACATAAATAAATGATTCATAACTTAATTACAAGTTACTTGAATGAAACGTAAATAAATGATAACAAATGGATTATGTGATATGAAACTTAAATAAATGACTCGTAATAAAATTGCAAATTACTTGGATACGATATAAACAATTAATAACGAATGTATTATGTAATATATAACATGACGCAAAACGTAAATAATTCAATCCCGACTCGTATCCAAACAAGGCACGAGTCACAAACAAACACCCAAGCTATGGCCTGAAAACAGCCAGCCATACCGGTGGGACAGGGCCCATCCCGGCCGGTACGGTGGCAGGAAGACAAGAGGGAGCAAGGCTGGGTGACCCAGCCATACCGGTGGGAGGAGTTGGGTCTCGGCCGGTACGTTTCTCCATGCCGTAGGGGAGAGTAGTATGCCGGCTAGGGGCGAGGCCAAGGTGAGGGCAACGAGCAGCGTTGAAGCCATCCCGGCCAGGGACAGGGCTATGTCGATCAGGGACGAAGGCTAAGCAAGCCAAGGGAGTTGCGCTGGAAGTCATCCCGGCCTGGGATTGCCTATAACGGTGGCAGAGCTGGGTATGAGGGAAATGGGCGTCCGGTATGGAGCAAGGGGTGAGTTGAGACGGTATCAAATCGTCCTAAGTTCATTCCACGCGAAATAAGCTTACATGTGACGGTCCTAAACAATATATTATTCCACCCAAATTAACTTATAAAGCTTTTGACATAAGTTTCCAAATTAAATTAATAACATGTCATTTAACAAGAAATTCAATTATTTGAGACGGAAATCGTTTCAAGCAAAAACGAACCAACCAAGTTACCCAAATCGTTCCAATTTTCAATATTTCCACCAAGGGTCTCACCACATCGATAATACATGAAAAAGGGAGCATTTTTAAGACGGAAAATCAATTGTTTACATATTCAAATTACTAGCTTTCCTTCATTGTTTTCATACAATTAATTTCCTCTAACAATTCCATGACATGAATAAACATAGAACATGACATGAATACAATATTTCACCCAATAATTCTCTCATGAAATTAATCCAACATAACCATAAGACAAGATATGAATTAACATGTCTAAAATTGCTCAATAACTTCAAGACAACCACAATAACTAACAAAATTGTCAAGAAACATGTCAAACAAGTAAAGTTACCAACTTTAAACAATTAAAGACTAAATCCTTCACATATAAATCATATAAATTGTAGTAATATCGTGTAACCTATCACCGTTACCTTATTTGCACTTCCAATCTTTAATCCACCAAGTCCAAGCCTTCAAAACTTGCTTCCCAACAACAAATTCGAGGAGAGGAGCAATTTATCCTAGCCCTAAAAAGACGGATTTTTAGAAAGACTTATAAAGGGCAATTCTTTCTTGCATAGGAAGAAGGAGGGCGAGGTGAGGAGAAGAATGGCGCAAAAATCATTTGGTTTGGTTAAAAAATGAGTGAGTTATGAAGATTTGAAGGTTGAATAACAATGGTGTTTTAATGGAGGTTGGAGAGGGAGAAGTGTGCTGAGATTTTTGTGGAAGATGAGGGTTTGTAGTAGAAAAATGGTAGTGATATAGGCCCAAGAAGAGGGCATTGGCCCATAACAACACAAGATGAGTCGGTATAACTAAAACTCGATTCTAACTACTTTATCATTTAAATAGTAAATTTAGTCACTAATATTATTATTATACATGTAAAGCAACAATTTTATTGAAATGAATTTAAAATTGAAATAAAATAATTAAATAGTTAATTAAGTTATAAATCCTAAAACGGGAATTTCGTGGGTGTTACAGCATTTCCATATCTTAAGGTAGTCCTTGATAAGGTGCCTTGGGGTATGAGGGTGTTACACAAACTGCTGGGTAAACGCGTTTACCAAGTCAGCAAAGGTGGCTATTGATTTGTTCTGTAGACTAACAAACCATTTTAATGCAGCCCATGACAATGTTGAACTGAATCCCTTGCACATGCAAACTTTCTTCAGGCACCCAGTTGTTGTTATAACCATCATCTTCTTCTTGTACAGGATGGTGTGATCAAAGGGATCCGAGGCACCATCATAGAGTGCCATGGTAGAGGCGTTGAATCCCTTCGGCACAACAACCAGCGATATCATGGCCACAAATGGTGAATCTGCATAGCTATCCCGAAGTTCACCACACTACCCATAACAAATGACAAAATGCTTACATAAAATAGCGGGTATTACATCCTACCTCCCTTAAAACAAACTTCATCCCGAAGTTTAACCCAACCTATTAAGATAACACATCAACTATACAGCCAACCATAGCATTCCCTATCAATTAAGCTCACTTATAGAAGACCATTAACTGAAACATATACAGTCTATCCTCCTTAAAATAAATAGACCGACAAAGAACTTAGTAGTATACCAACTCAGGGCGTTACACAAAATCTAAACATCCAACTTCAACGTAAGTAACCACACACAACTGAACTGATCAAACTCACATCAACATTCCAAGATTTTCCAATCTTATCCTCCTTAAACGAGGTTACGCCCCGTAACCTCCATTATTATTCATACCATCAAAATAACAGGGTATAATAACATCTAAGAACAAAGGCAACATAAATGACATACCAGAGATGCGAACATTTGATCATAGCTAGTATTATCGTATAATCATTCGTGCAGAGACAAACATAAATTGAAAACATCCAAGTACCAAGCGCAATTTCAAAATTTCCCTCCAACGTTCCTAACATATACTACTCCCGCAAAATATCACAAAGTAACAATAAATAAACATATGTATATACCTAACGTCAACCTTTATTAAAATAGTCAAAACTTAGCATTTACCAATCAAACAAAAACACGATGATAAGCATACAAATAAACATATCCGGTCATTTATAAGCATGGTGATCACACAAGGGACGTTACAACATGATTAACATATCACATATGTAAATAAGCAGACTTGTACAAATTGTTTCATCTTCTTGCAATTAATAGTCATATTAGGTCATCAAGTTCACTCACGTTATCATGTCAACAAGTGTATTATCGAATAGCTTCTATTGTCATCTCATANATTGCTTCACTATTTCGTGAGTTATCATACTTTTTAGAAATTAAAGGGAATTAACTAAACATGGTAAGAAGAATCAAATTCAAAGCTCAAACGATTTTTTTTTATAACGAATTTACAACTTAATTGGTCTAAACAGAAACTTAACAGCAACTGGTCAGAAACTTGGTGCAACTTGAATGCACACTATTAAATAACAACACATCAAGATTTTACGTGACTTATCATTTTGGAAACGTAGACGAATACTCTAAACAGTCGAGTTTGAAACACACAAAGAATTTTAACACGTTTTAAATGAAAAATTTTACAAAAACGTAGGTCGGAATTATAACTGTACAGGAAAATTCTGACTACTGTCCACTATTCACAAACCGTAAATCATTTGAATATGAAACCAACGACACGTGAAAGCTAACTCATGAAGCTATCAGGCATAAAATTTTCGGCCTAAGACAACATACAGGGAATACATGGCAACCAAATCAAATAGGAGTAAAATCTGACAGAACAAAGTTCAGCTTTATGTTTCATTTACTAAGCTACAAATCATTAGATATCCTCACTTATGATTGTACTATCGTATCCTAGTCATCATACCACACATACGACTAGATTTTACTCTTAAACATCCCTATCACAGTCTTAATCATCTCATACTAAATAGCATGGTTTCGGGATTCACATAGCTGCATATCACTAGACATGATACTACTGTCAACATACAACATCCAATATCAATTCAGTTACATTCATGCTCATGATCAACAATTCAACTTTCATCATAAATTCTCATTTCATCCATTAAAAAATGTCAATTCCGTCGGCACATCATATAGCCAAGCCAAAATCATTCACACCACTTACCTCACTCCTTCCTGTAGAGAAGTTAGTACAATTCCATATCAGGTCTAAATATCCATTTTCTTTATCTACCCCACTCTCCACGTTCTCTCTCATAGGGTTTACGGTTCAAAACTGAGAGGGCCATGGTATGAATTAGGCGCGCTTTTCTAACCGTACTAAGAGGGGTTCCTAACAGTTCCTTCCCAGAGTTCATTTTATTTAGACACATCCTAAGTTCGTTAGGTTCATTTGTTTAGGCCTGAGGATCGTTCGTTCTGATACCACTTTGTAACACCCCCATTTATCCAAGAGCCTTAGCTAGGCCTTCCTAGATAAATGAGACTGTTACCATTTCGGAATGACCGAGGTAATGAATAACAAAGTAAAACAAACCAAAGTACTTTATATAAAACTGATTAAATTTAAACTTTTCATATTACAATTATTAGGCAACGGAAATAAATAGAATACATAAAAATAAAGTCTTCATCAACTAAGTGATCTAGACAGCAACTACGGTCCAACATCTCATGCCTTGTATCCCGTAAGCCCCCAAGTCCTCTAACTCAAATACCTGTCAATCAAACTGCTCCCCAATATTTGGTTCATCACAGGTGCTCACGAATACACGGTCAACCACGAGGTTGAGTAGAATAACTAACAACAAGTAATAACAACCATAATATAAACATTCACGTTATGATATGCAAATGCCAACACTACCGAGCTCACTTCCTGAAACACATGTTCATCCCGCCAATCCCTGACCCGGGGTATCCATCATCCCAATACAACATTGAGGTATCCATCATCCCAACACAAAGTTGAGGTATCCATCATCGCAATACAATATTGAGGTATCCATCATCCCAATACAATATTGAAGTATCCATCATCCCAATACAATATTGAGGTATCCATCATCCCAACAAAGTTGAGGTATCCATCATCCCAATATAACCGAGGTATCCATCGTCCCGGTATAAACTAAGGTATCCAATGCAAATGATATGTAACAACAATATATACTCATCCCAGAACGAGTCTGAGGTATCCAATACAAAAGATATGCCACAACCATAAATAATAATTGTCAACCAATTCACCTCAAACACAAAGTTGAGGCATCCAACAATAATAATAATATTCACTCAATAATCCATCCAATTCACATTACTTAATAAATTACGCAAACCATTAATAATACGAGTTGAGTTGAGTAGTTATCCTACCTCGTAAGCAAGCAATCCAATAATTGGGATAATCCCAATAACGATAAACACATCGTCAACAAACTCCGCCACCTAAACTAAATATTAATAATAAAATACGAATTACTAATTACTTTAATATTATTAATTAATTAAACTAATTACGTAAAATAATTAACCAAACCCGACTTGAAATCAAACATAAAACCACTCAAACACCGCTCATTCACACGACCACCACGGTCAACCACCGGGACCACTCTCACCACCAGCCTGACCACCTCACTGCCTCCATCACCCTCGACACACCCGCCATCCCCGACAACCACCAGACACGGCCAGAAACCCAGTCCTACACTCACAACTCACGCACACACATAAACACTCACAAGACCCGACACCACACACCCCAAACAACCTCCTGCCGCCACCTCTACCGCCAACCACTACACCCTCCACCGCTGCCAACCTCTTCCTCCATCCACCGACATCACAGCCACCACACTGCCTTGCCCAACCACCACCTATCCTACCTATAAAACCACGCCATAAACCCCCTGCTCACACACCCTTCACGTACTCCCTCATTCTCACAGCCACCACCGCCACCTTGGTCCACCCCTGGCCACGACGACACCACCATCGTCACCCCCTCACAACTACTATCACAACCATACTCAACAACATCCCTAACTCCCTCGACAAACACCGCACTCCCCTGCTCTATTTTCGCGACATTTCGGCCACCGGTGCACCAACCACCGAGTCCGGCCACCACGACACTCCCCCTGGGTACGCCTATCCTCCAAGAACACCACCATACCCTCCGTTACTCTTAACTCCCACCGTACACACAACCGTGTCCGTCTTAAGCTTCGACACAAAACACCAACCCACGGCCAACCACCGTGCGTAATAGCCTCCCTAACCACCCCACTTGGGTCAACTACCCACCAGGAATACAACCCAACCAATCCCAGGTCCAGTCGAGGTCTGACATAGCTATAAAATCCGTCTTAAACATGCGACAAACAAACAACGAACAACCACCCTACGGTTAACGGCCAGGTCACGCCGGTCAACTGGGTTCACGGCAGCCTAACCCTAGGTCTCGGTACAGTCATGGGTCGCTCAAGGATGGTCAACGGCTGAACTTATAAGACGGTTTAATAAAAATAATTGAATTAATTATAAGACGGAATTATAAAATACCTCTTTGATTTTAAGACGGAAGTAATTGCGAGGTAGATCTGAAATTCTCCTTTAAAACTCCCTTACTAGGTTTTATGTAATTTTTTAAAAGCGAAAGTGAATTATGAAAGGACAAAAGTTGGTATTTATAGTCATAAAAGTGAGGTAGTATGGAAAGATACAAATAATAATATATATTATTATTATTTTATTATAAGTAATACTACTAATATTAGAAAACCGCTTCCCTTCTCTTACTATATTCCACACGTCCAACTGGCTACTTGCCAACCCGATTTAAAATATTTTCCGTCTTACAATCTTATAATAAAATATGAAATATATATAATTAAATAAAATATAAAGACGTTAAATAAATATAAAAGCCTTCCGTCAAATAATCATAAATACTTATAATTAAAATATATTTTCTCACTTTAAATTCGTTGACTACCTTTGACCAAGTCTCAAAATACGGGGTATTACAACCAACATGTTACCTGCTGATTGACAATTCCCACACCAGGCATCTAGTTAGTAGTAACCAAATTACTGACAAGTGCGTTACCTGATCTGGATTCTGTGTTACTTATCGCCGGCCAACCATCTGGCGTAAGCTGCCCAAGTCCGTGCGAAATTATTTCTCCCTTTGGAGGTGTCCCTGCGAGGTCCAATCTGGTGACCAGCTCGGAAGGGAATGGGCGTGACTGCTCTCTGATTTCTGACGCCTCGGCCAAGCAACTGATTGCCTGACCCTGACTTCTGCTTTCTACTGAAGCTGGGGCGGCTCTTTGCTGCTGTAGGGCGTCTATCTACGCCCAGAGCGCTCGATTTTCTTCTGCCGCCTGAGCTTTTGCCTTCCGGTTCTCCTCCCTCATGTTGTCGATCGTTTTCTACAATTTGTCCATCCCGTTGATTATGATTTGAGTTGGATTGGGTGGTGGTGGACTCTGATGTCTAACATGTCGAACATCCTGATCTCTTTGCACGGAACCTGCCTCAGTTTCTGTTCTTGATGGAAGCTCCACTTCTCTGGTTACTTTCGGTTGGCTAGTTTTTGGCGGGAGATTTGCCTTTGCAGGTGGACCTGGTGTCGTTGCCTGGGCTCCAGGTGCTTGCGGCGCACTTGGTTGCATCCTCGGGGACTGACTCCCTTCAAACCTTGGCGAGACAGTTGATTTGTTTCCTGACATGGCGTGTTTTTGACTTTTTTGGACGGTTAACGATGACGACCACTATGCCCCACAGTGGGCGCCAAACTGTTTTGGTATGTTTAAACAATAAGGTTAATTTAGGTTCAAAGTAATCTTAAGTGTAAATCGTCCTTTGTGTATGTTATGCGCGCTGTAATACGTAAAATAAAGAGAATAAACACAAGAGATTTGGTGACGCGAAAAACCCAATGTGGGAAACGACCGCGGGAAGAAGACGTTATCCTTCCAAGATGTTCACTAGAAAGATTAAATAATGTCATTACAATGGAGGCAAGATGGCTTATTGCTAGTGCACGTGATATAGAGTTGTTCAATGTCAACTTGTGAATGATCTATTTTTCTTTGCCTCTCCTTATATAGTACCAAACCCTAACTAGGGTTAGCATTGCTTGCTCCCCAAGCATCCGTTTCTTCACCAACTTGGCCGGTTCTTCTCACCTAGTGCGCAGAGCCCATGTGTCGTCTTCCTTCAGCCCATGCGATAGGTAGGCCCTTCATCCTCTAGTCCATACTCCTCTTACCTACTTAACCTTCTGCATTCATCTTCAGTCATTATACAAAATTGGGCCCAAACAACTATCCATACTTTAGATCGTACAGACTACATTTGGGTGAAGTGATTAGGAGTTAACATTTTTCTATAATATTACAAATCACTTGGGTCACTTATAAGTAGTTTTACTATACGACGGTCTTATAGTATAATTTGAGTATAAATAGCATATACAATTTATATAATGTTACTCAACAAGGATGTCAAGTGTGCCATTAAAACTAAAACAAGGTCATAGACTAGCATATAAATCTTACTTCATCATAAGATGTCAAGATCGGGTACACTTTACACACGGTATCAAAGAGTAAACAGTAGTGAAAAATCATAAATAGTCCCGTGAATTTCCACGGGAAACAAAACTAATTCACAATAATAAATGTTTCACATCCAACTTTGTAAGCTACACTCTCACCTTCTTCAACAATTTCATCATTCAACCAACAAGTTAAGAGGTAGTTCTTTACCTCCACTACTATAACCACACAAGTTAATTCAAAGGATTAGAAAGCTTAGCTTAAGCTTCTTATAAACCAATATAAACACTAATGAATAAAATTATACAATAATGTACACTAATATAAATTAGTAACTAACTCAACAATAAAGATTTCAAAAACAAAAATAATTAATTCCTTAGATTAGATATGATGTGGTTAATTTATGTCAATTTAGGTATCAAATAAGTAAGATTTGAGTAATTATTGAGCTTTTCAAGTTTTTTTAGGGTTTCGAAATTTGGGGCTTTTGTTTGAGTGATGAGTGAGAGAGAAAGTAGTGTTTCTTTTATATTACACATTAAAGCGTCAATTGATGTACCGATTTGATCTTCACTATGTCGTAAAAAGTTGGGTTTTTGAGCAGTGTTCTTAATTAATTAAAACCGCTTATTTGCATAGCGATTAACTGCAATACGCCATTTGACAAAGTGTTTGTTGGGAAAATTAAAAAGAGCTAAATCGCTACATGAAGTATTGATTTAGTTTAAATTTGTACCCAAAAAAAAAGTTATAATAACGTTGATTCATTGGGGGAAAATAGTTTAAAACCAACCCTAAATCATGAAATTGTTTGGGAAGTAAACCTACTTTGAAAAAAAATCACTTTATTGAATGGAAATTATGATCATATTTTACTTAAATTTTGTTGGGTTAGTATGGAGTCTTATCAAGCACAATTCGCGTGTAAAAACGCTAAACTAGGAATTTCATTAATTAGAATCATATCAAATTTGTCATGCCAGATCAGATTGATATCATATCTGATAAGAAGGGACCTTGAGAGAATTGCATACCTTGACATGAACCACAACCGGGCTGGACTCAACAAACCAATGAGGGGTTTGACGAATACATATAATTTATAGTCGATTTTTTATAAAAAGGTTTATAATCGAATTTAATATAAGTTCATAATCATATATACACTAATAATTATCCTTTTAAAAAAAATGACAGAAGATTTTTGGATCTAATCTTGATTTGTTTGACCCGAGACTAGCAACATTGATCTAGATTATTAACTTTTAGATAAGATGAAAACAAGTTGAATATATATTTTAAAAGTAAAATGATTTTGAGTTCGAATATCATTTTTAGAATTTAAATTTAAACATGGGTAACTTAAGAACTAAGGATGATTCTAGAATTGACGAATTTGTATAAATGCAAATATGCAACTCATTGCCATAAATATTAATTTCTCTAATCTAATTCTTACCTCCATACTGGGTGTGTTTGGATAGTAAAAGTGGAGGGAAAGGAAGGGGAGGGGGAAGGAGGGAAGGGAAAGAGAGAGAAGGGAAGGGGAAAGGGAATGGAGTGTGGTGTTTGGATACAATTTCCCTCCAAATTTTGCCTATTGTGGAGAGATTTTGATTAGGCTTGAAGGAGGGAAATTGGATCCCTCCAAATCTTTCCCCCTCCATTTCCCTCCATCCTCATTTGTTATCCAAACAAGGAATTTTAAATCTCCTACTTTTCCTTCCGTTCTTTTCCCTCCAAATCCTTCAATCCAAACACACAAGAGTCTACCATGACAAAGTCAATTAATTACTCGTATAAGGGTATATACGCAGTAAATAGTTGTATTCGTACGTAGTCTAAGTACAATCATCTTAAGCAAATACGTACATATATTGTATTGTCAAATGAGCAATAATGCGGATAGTCATGTTTGTTGGCAAAGTCTCTATTTAGAAACAACAAAGAAGATTCGTAAGTGTTTGCTTAAAAACTCCCTTGTTATAGTTGGGAATTTTCACTACTTGTTCGTAAAACTTTTCTTTACTTTATTTTTATTAAGAAAACTAGAATGGGATGGTCGGGTTACATAATTAATTAGCTAAAGTTCATGATTTTATTTTGAACATCTTATCATCAATTAAATTAGCTTCCTTGTATACATGGTAGAATACTTACTGCACACCATTTGCTAGCAATCGCATACAATCTTTGATGAAAGATTCATACTCATAAATAGAATTACTTTAAGTCTCATTGCATAGTAAGTATATGATTTTGTACCTTACTAGCCAATTTAAGATCAACCCATAAACAATAAAACTCGACTAAATTCATCAAGTATAACCAATGTTAAAAACAAATCCAAAAACTTTATTTTCATGAGTACCACTATTATGCTCGTTTTCCATTTTTTTTTTTTTTGCCAAAGATTTATTACGCTTTGATTCCGGATTATGATAGAATTAAGCAAAATGCTCACTAAAGTGATTGTGCTTCTTTTTATTGTGAAGTACTAGACATTCGATGTAGTTTCTGACGCAGTTTTCATCTTGAGTCATTCGGAAACGATCACTTTGTGTTGCTAACACCAGGGTAAGACTGCGTACATCTGACCCCCGTCTTACCCCGCAATTTGCAGGAGCTATTGAGACACTGAGGTAATGATGTTGTTGTTATAAGTACAATTATTATGCTCAAAATAACAAGGCCTTAATATTTTCCTTTCTTTTTTCTATTACAAGAAAATCCGCATCGGCTATTTTTGGTGCGCGATGAATAATTTCCTTGAGAATATGTGATAGACTACAAGCTACATATATCAGGGTCAAGCATCCAATTATGATATACTGACATGCTCAAAGTTTACAAGACCATATGTCGGACCAATAACTTTGGTAAGATTGTTTTTCAAAAGGTTTGAATTTCAACTCCTTAAATATTACGCTTAAATTTTAACTACTATACTCTACCCTCACGGCCAATTTCTCATCCTTTAATTTAATTTTTTGTTGAAAGGACGAGTGAGTAGGGAGCAAGTCACAACCCCGCGTTACCACCAGCTGGCATGTCCACTGGATTCCTTGGTGGCGTATACAGTGGGCCATCAATGGGTCCCACACACTCAATTCCCTATTATTTCACTAATTTAATATTCTCCATCATCACTCATTATTTCACTCTCCCTCGCCGCACTTCCTCCTCTTCCTCTTCCTTCATAAGAAAACCATATACTCCTATTATACACTCAATACACATAATTAAATTAACACCAAGATCAAAACTTTATCAAATTCTAATGAATACCCATTTCAATTAACATCAAATTATATCTGGGTTTTCAATTTCATGGCTAAAACTGTTGTAATTTCTGAGATTGATTCAGCTAAAATTGTTGAATTAAAAAAAGAGCTATTAATTTTGGTTAAAGCTCTTCTAGAAGATGAACAAGATTCTTCGTTTAGTTCATGTTATTTAGACGCCATTGATAAAGCTAAAGAAGTTTTATCATGTTTGAAAGAGGTTCAATTGAAGAAAACGACGTCGTTGAAGGTTGATGATGAGGATCATTATGATCCTTCTTTGTGTTGTCCTCCTGAATTTCGGTGTCCTCTTTCTAAACGTCTCATGAAGGATCCTGTTATTATCTCTACTGGCCAGGTTTGTTATATTTTCGTAAATCATTGATTGAGACCCAACCATCAACTCTAACCATTAACTTAACGTTTTGGTTGAGACGCTTAAGTTGATGGTTGCGGTCCACTGAGCCAATAACTTAATATTCTACATTTGTACTCGCTCGTTTCAAGTCATTTTTATACACGGAAATGGATTGAAACAAGGGAGTATAGATTTTCAGCATTGTTTAGATTTTTTATTTTTTTTTATTATTTCTAATTTTGTTATTTTCTGACTTTTTTTTTCTAACTTCTGAATTGTAAAAGTACATATGTTTTATGTTGTGTTTTGTTGATCATGACGTCAGTCTCTGTTTTCTTTTTTAATATTCATGTTGGAGTTTCCATTTGTAGGTTGTCAAAACTTCTTGTATTTTGGTCTACGACTCTAGGAAGTGACGATGTTAGATGTGTATACAAATTGTCAGCTATGACGCGTCACAAGCTTGCAGTAACAGCCGATTAAAATTAAAAGTACCTTAAAAAGGAAAGCTAATTTTCGTCACACGCAAGAATAGCCGGAATGTGTATGTTTCATTTTATGTTTTTGAAATAGAAATCATATAAATATATAATCATGCTATTCTCACTAGGAGTCAACGAAACCGCTTCTTGGTTTTGTTAAGACAAGGTAAGATTGTCGATATTTGACATCCATATCTTGATAATTTGCGGAAGCCTTTGAAGCACTTGACAAAAAGTTCTTGGTTGATGATGTTTGCCAAATGTTCAACTAGTAAGGATTATGTGAGACGGTGAGACTAGAGTGGGAGGTTTGGTTGTAATTTGCGGGTCTTATCAATTCATCTCATTAGATAACCCTATATTATTCGTGAGGGGTATCTTAAAGGTGAACATATTTTTGGGATGAATGGCGTATTATTATCACTTAGATCAAGTTATAAATTTTTGTGGATTCGTCAACTATGTTAATTGCCATCTGATTTTTTTCATCCTTTTTTGACGTGGACGACGAAAATTTTGATTCTTTGTCAGAATGAAGTTATGACTAACTTTGCATCAATGCAAACCACCTAAAACTTGCTTCTTTTGTACGATATTTGATAAATATGAATAAATTCTCGAGTCATATTCTCATATCATTCATATGGTTTCCTCAAATTCCGTCATTTTAGGACTAGTTTTATTCCACTTGCTTGTTAACTTTTCGTGTTGGACAAGAGGAGGATTAAATAGCTAATCATCATTATTATACTATTATTCTTCGACAACTTTATTACAATAATGTCTAATTCACTGTCCCCCCCCTATGTAATTATCGCTTTGATCTGTTTAGTTTAATAGTGTTGTGGATTGATTAGTTGATTTTACTATGCTCTGCGAATTTGGTTTATTAGTTTAACCCTGACATAAGAATGCTGAATGATTGACATGGTCCAACCTTTAACTAGCACGATCTTTCGGTGTGAGTATACGATAATATTTTAGATCAATTCCTGTTTTCCGCCAATCAGTTAAAATGACTTGCGAATCTTGACTTGTTTTGTTTGATACTTTGCTTGATTACAGACTTATGACAGAACATTCATTCAGCAATGGTTGAAAGCAGGGCATAGGGTATGCCCTCTCACGCAACAGGTTCTTTCTCACTCGGTCGTTACTCCAAATTACTTGATAAGAGAACTGATTTCTCAGTGGTGCAAGATTCGGGGGATTGAATCCCCAGATCCGGTTGCTAGTACTATAAATGAGGATGAACTAACCGCTGCTGACCGAGATCAGTTCGTAACACTTCTTGATAAAATGTCTAAGACAATACCGGAGCAAAAAGCAGCAGCTAAGGAACTACGACTCCTTACAAAGCGAATGCCTTCTTTCCGTGCTTATTTTGGCGAATCGAATGAAGCTATTCCCCGGTTGTTAAAGCCTCTAACACAAAGGAGCGGATGTGATCCTGATCTCCAAGAGGATTTGATCACAACTTTATTGAACATATCAATCCATGATAGTAACAAAAAACTTGTTGCCGAGACGCCAATGGTGATCCCCTTACTAATTGATGCACTAAACAGTGGATCTCCTGAAACTCGGAGTAATGCAGCCGCTGCACTCTTCACGTTGTCAGCTCTCGATTCAAACAAGACCCTTATCGGGAAATCTGGAGCATTGAAATCGTTGATTGATCTTTTGGACGAAGGACATCCTTTAGCCATGAAGGATGCAGCCTCTGCCATCTTTAACCTCTGTATTGTGCAAGAGAACAAGTCACGGGCAGTTCGGGAAGGGGCGGTAAGTGTAATACTGAAAAAGATCAAGGATGGAGTTCATGTTGATGAATTGTTGGCAATACTAGCAATGCTCTCGACTCATCAACGGGCAGTCGAAGAACTGCCCGAGCTCGGGGCAGTTCCCGTCTTATTAAGGATCGTTCGGGAGAGCAGTTGTGCTCGAAATAGGGAGAATTGCATTGCCATCTTATACACAATATGTGTAAATGACCGAAATAAGTTACGAGACCTACGAGAAGAAGAGCGATCCCATGGTACACTATCGCTACTAGCTCAAGATGGTACTTCAAGGGCCAAGAGAAAAGCTAGTGGCATACTTGAGAGACTAAACCGAGCTCGTAACATAACGCAAACCACTCGATAGTTGGCCTACAAAAGTTACCTAGTCGCTTGTGTTTCAATGTTGGATTCAGTTCGTCGAATGAGTTCGAGTCTTTAGACCCCAAGAACGCTTCCTGCCTTGAATCGGATTCAGTTCATATATCGGTCGGTCCAAACCCTCAACCATGCATCAATGACAATTCCATGAACCAAAATGTGCATGTAAATTTTGTACCTTCTTCCTCCTTTTGTAACTTTGTCACCTTTTCTACTGTCTTATGTGAATACCTGCTAGACTTTGAATCTTTTCTTGTCTGTCTCATGTTCTGAACCGCAGTTTCCATACGTGAATAAATAAAAGATTAGATGAGAAAGCATTATCTTTAAAAATAATTCCGTCTTATCTTTAAAAAAATCCGTCTTATCTTTAAACGAGTCAAACGGGATAAACAAGACGAAACAGAATGTTTAGGAGTTAGCAATGGAACTTGTCTCATCTGTACAGATACTAGCATTTTAGTTGTAAGATTGATATGTCCGTCTTAAGAGATATCGACTTATTTATCATGTTTATGTGGTTGTTTTGGTGTACACCTACATTATATTTTAATTGACAAGTAGCTATAGTGGGGCTAATTGTACTCTTTAAGGCTAACAAGTGTACCTCAGTTTAGGCATTCAGTTGGTTCATGACAAGATTCTTAAAGCAGCTACCAATTTAATTCTTTTGAGTATTAAATGGTTTTGCTTCTTCTTTTTTTTCTGAGCAAACGATGCAGACTTTAATTGTACTCTCAGAACATAAGAATGAAGCCTGAAGTAGTAGTTTAATTCATTACAAAATCAATTTGGGGCAAAAAAACGGGTGTAAGTGTTAATAGAGGAGATATGACTCCGTTTCATAAGTTCAAGAAGATTTCGCTCTAAAAAAATTGACAATAGATTGAGTAGCCTCTTGACTTATAAATTGGTAAAGTCTCTCCTATTTTATCGATGTGGTACAACACTCACATGTGAGACTTATTGAGGTTTGTGACACAAAGCAACTAAGCAACTAAGCAAGGGGATTATTAATGTTAACAAATTCTTGTCTCAAATTAGTCATTTCGGGAGTTCCGGTTATGGCTAGACTTTTCGGATTGTGTGTTGTTGGTATTACATTACAAGACTTGTGTGATCTATGTTGTTAGCATCCACTCGCTAGCAAATGATCGAGCTTGAACGAGTTGGGTTCTCATAGTCGGATTCACCTCACATGATGTCCGAGCTAGACTTACTCAATTAATCAAGTTGATGACTAAATAAGTTGAATTGGCATAAAAACTTCCTCGTAAACTTAAGACAGATACCTTTGTGGAATTTATGTATAATGGAAGGGTAGCAAGAAACAAGTGTTTATAGTCCATCGAAAAGGTCAATCACCACTTTTGATGTACAATATCTAAAGAGAAGCATTGAATGTAACAGTTACTTTAATAGTAGTCATTCATTTCTCCTAGCTAAATTTGCTTCACATTAAATTTGACCCCCAATTTTCCCGCCAGTCCACGTCATAGATACACATCATCATCATTCGTCGGCAAGTATGAAGATTTGGAAGGAAACAACAAAAAAAAAAAAAAAACTAATTTTAAAATAATTGATTAGATAAAGGATTTTTTGTAAGTAGATAATTATATATCTAATGTAGACTAGAGATGGTCATTGTGGTGGGCCAGCTCAGAGGTCCATGCCAACCTCAGCCTGTACATCGATCCCGAATTTTTCTGCTTCCTGCTGGCATACAAACCGAGCACAGCTCGACCCACACAAGCGGGCTCGGCCCATAGTTTCACAGCCCAACCCAGTCTGGTGGGGCCTATAAAAAGGCCAAAAAAAAAAAAAAAAAAAAAATTGTCTATCTCGAGCCTTGGCCATACATAAATGAGAGTCGTCTCATCCTGTTCCTAGCATACAGTTTTAATTTGTTTTTATTTGTGACATTTTTATCTTTTGTCATATAAGTTTTGTAATATTGGTTTTGAATCCATATTGTAAAAATTTATTATAAATATGAATTTAGGGTATTTATTAATTCACCCATATCCAAATCCATATCCATATCCTGCCCTAAATTCTAAAGAGAAATTGTTATCCATATTTCACTCATTTAATTTGGGGTGAATGATTCACATTACACAATTTATGATATCAATAATAACTTTGTTATAACCACACATTACACAATTAATAATATCAATAGTAACTTTGGTATACCATAGAAGGACTTGTTACTCAAAGCATCCATGTTATAGAAGGAGGCTCATATATCCCAAAAAAGGCTACTCGTATACACTTATTCAACCTGTTTGACCTGTTTATCGCGTCTACTCATTACGTGAATACCTCCCAAAATAGGATTGGGGGTCTACCATGTGATACAATCACACTAAGGCATAAGTGCTCCAATAA
This sequence comes from Silene noctiflora, assembly GCA_009801015.1. Classification (NCBI taxonomy): domain Eukaryota; kingdom Viridiplantae; phylum Streptophyta; class Magnoliopsida; order Caryophyllales; family Caryophyllaceae; genus Silene; species Silene noctiflora. The sequence continues at coordinate 34,461 of VHZZ01003072.1, read as the reverse complement.
GCATCCAACAGTATTAATCCTAAAAAAAAAAAAAAGGTATTAATTGAGCTGTTTGAGAACACACCTAGTCTTTTCTCCTTGATCCATAAAACATAGTGACCAACATTTCATATTCTTCTTCATCTCTTCAATAAAGAGACAATTTCATCCAAATATACAATACCAATCAAAATAAGACATGAACACATAAAATTAAAAGTAAATGGGACACCTTTTTATTTGGAATTAATTATTGAGTGTATTACCTAACTATTCATGCAAATACATGTGATAAATAATTATGAAAAATAATAAAATGAATTGACAATTGATTGACAATTAGTGGATGAGAATTTTGGAATCTTTTTGTTTTGGATGGGCATAATATTGTGAGTTGTAATAAGAAGGGTTTCCCTATTGGTTTGGGTGGGTACTTATAAAAGGTTGGACCAAACAATTTGGAACAAGAACAAGACTCCAATAATGTTATGTTCGGAGATAAAGAGTTAAAAAGATCACTCTTGTATGAAATTGACGTGCAAAAAAGCCAGATTCCTGATGAGCTTCAACTACATTTGTTGGTCTATCCCATCATTTATCAATTATGTCTTCAACTCGGCAAAAACCCAACTACTAATGCAATGCAATAGTGTAAATCAGAAATTTATAAATATTGTGATATCTAAACAGTCGTCAAAAAACAATCTACACTTTACCGCTCTCACCAATATTTTTGCATTTTCGTATATACTCCCTCCGTCCCCCTCATTTCTTTATCTTTGATTTTCGCACAAAGAGCAAGGAGGAGGAAAGGGGCCATTTGTGGGTGTTTTTATTGAGTGACAAATAGAAAATAGGTTATGTGAATGTCAAATCACCCTCTAAAAATGTTCCTCATATAGAAAGATAAACAATTACATGGAACCCATATGAAATAGGTAAACAAATAACCTGCTCCCAGAAAGAGTATATATCTTTCAACGTCGTCAAAGATTGAAAGGACATTGGCGGTTGGATATGTTGTTTTTGGGTGGGCTGGTGGTGTCATGAATAAAAAGGCAGTGATTGTGGGTAAATGGGGTGGTAGCGGAGAAGTTTTGACTTTTGAGTGAGGCTGGTGAACGGTGGTGGTTCAAACAGAAGAGGTGGTGACTTCTAGGATGGGGGGTTAAGTTTATGGTGTCTCCGGATACCAAGCATTAAGCATCATAGTAGTATTACTATATACTACCAGTGAAACAGCAAGTATGAGTTAACCAGCACTGTTGCACACGTAATTGGAGCCAGACATCAGAAACTGGAGAATAGAATATGAAAGTGAAAGTACCACGTGACCTATCCGACCGCCCAGCATCACAGTCCTACTCACTCGATTATTTGTCACATAACTATAACCATATGAGCCTGCAACTACAAAGAATCAATCGTGTAGTGTCGATTTCACCTTGCCTGGCATGCTTCAGACTTCTCAATAGACCAAGATTTAAGGGAACACTATACGTAAAAATCAGAGGCAATCATATGCGGGTAGGCCAGACATAAGCCACATTCAGCCTATCATGGATTTCGTAACACGGTGATAAGCAACTGATCAGATGTTGGATGAGTTAGCAGTCTCGGCCATTAGAGTGTTTTGATAATGCATAATCTGCTCCACTTTTATTTGCTGGTTGAATAACCGGTTCAATGGGGTAACACGCATAAGAACAGCTTTTAAAAGTACTACTAATGAAAAAGGGACAACCATAAATATTCCAACTGTACAAGACTACAAAGTTGCAAATGTAGCGCATGTCTCAAAGGTAACTGTACAGTTATGAAGTTATAAAGTTAAGCACCGTCTCTCACTCTGTCAGGCAACTCAATGACCGATACATATAAGAAATTTGCACAAAAGTTAAGCAGCATCTCTCATCGATCAAAGGGTGCAACTGTACAAGATCCATAAGCTTGCTTTGGGACACAATCACATTAACCAAGTTGGGACTACTAATGCTAGTCTAGTCTATAAGCCCACCCATGCTTTTCTAGATAAGCTCGGACTGCTTCCTTTATGGCAAAATTTGGTACCAGTTGGGATGGTCGAAGTGGTTCATGAGTAATCGGATCAAACTTGCCCACCTAAGTTCATATCAAGATTCAGTTGTCAGCCTTTGAGAGAGACAAATCAGAGCACAACTAAATAAAATAAACACAAACATATAAAAGCTGAAAACCTGACCTTTTGAAGATGATCAAGAATAACTGATCTCTCGTATGTGAACCCACTAGGTGCAATCACAGGATCGCGGAACAGATCAAGTGTTATTTTACAGCATAAGTGATCAGGCACCTGAAATACGTAACATTGATGTTCCACAGTTAATCTGCTGTATGTTGCAGTTTGTTGGAAACTATCTTTTTTATACCCCCGATAAAAACTAGACCTTATCTTCAAATCAGTTCGACTTCTACTCGTTTTTTGTACCACTCACTATACATGATCACACTCCAAAAAAGATAAAGACAAAACTACTAGGGTAATACAAAATGCATCAAAGCCTAAGATTTGGTCACAAAATAATAATTAAAATTTGAGACTAAAAGGCTAACCTTTTTCCTGTTTCACCTACAATTTTAGTCGGGGTTGAGTGAAAAATAATGGAGTGAGACTGACTGAGAGTTATGGAGTTTGGGTGATTCCAGAGACTTGTATGGCTTGGTGAATTTCGGGGATTAAGAATAAGCAAGAAAAAAAAAAAAAAAAAAAAAGGAAGGCTAGGAAGGTGCATGCTGAGCAGGGGACGATGTTTATTGGGAAAAAACCAGACCCATCAAGTGGTGGCACCACAAGATTATTACCTTGTGCCTCAAAGGCTAATGCAGGGTAAGGGGAGGTTAGAAGTTAAATGGTACTCCCTCTGTCCTGGTCATTTGTTGTCTTATTCCATTTTGGGGTGTCTCAGTCAATTGTTGCCCTTTCTATTTTAAGAATGAACTTGATGAGCAACAATCAATTTGGTCCACTTGTCATATATTAATTGGCCCTCTCCTCTTTCCTTGGACTTTGTGCCAAAACCAAAGGACAACAACTGACCAGGGAGTAGTTTTTTTCTGTAAAATAGCATTTCAGATAATTTTTCACCAAAAAATGTTGTTTATAGCAAATCCTTTTGAGAGGATTGAGGTACCTCAGAAGGCGTGTCATCTTCTGCAGCTTTCTCAAACACTCTTTCTAGAGCTTCCAACTGTTTAGTATGAGCAACAGCAGATTCATGGATAATTCCTTCCGCATTAGAATCATCAATCGCATGTTTCTCCCTTAAAGCCTCCTCACACGCCATTCTAAAAAAGAAACAAAGTCGAAAAGAAGTGAACAACAACATTGAAAAATAAAAGAGTGCCAAGAGGTGATAAGCTACCAGGCAACCATACTTCAAGGTCTGCAGATCCCATGAACGCTGACTAGATTCATGTTCCCACTCCAGATACTTTGCTTTGGCAAGCTCTTGCCAAATCTCCTCCACCATATAACCCTTCGGATTCATACCTCTGCCCAGATCTAAGGCCTACAAAAGCCATAAAATTTCAGTCAATTCAGAGTATTACGATTCTTCAGTCCAAATTCCCTAGGAGGCAGGAACTAGCACACAGATATCGACATATATTATTAACTCTTTACTCATCATCTGGCTTCGAAATATCAAATTAGGATTCACCAATCAGTACGTCACAAGCAAATTGTCTTTACCTATTCTCAAGGTAAAAAGATCTTGTGTTCTTGTACATTAGAGTTATTTATTCACACTTCATTGTCAAGCAACTTGTTGAACTATCCAGGCAAAAAACATGACCTGTAGAAAAATTCTTGACTTAAACACGATACATTTGAGTTATACCTGTTTTACTGTATAGATAGTTCAACACATTTGCCTTAAAATTGCTCAAAGTAAGCTTGAAAGTTCAACACAAACTATGTTTTCCTTAAACCCCTTACATTTTTCATTTCTGTCCACTAAACCATCTTAAGTGCATCGCTTGTGTCAGAAGTATAATATTATTACTGTGCTTCAAAGTAAATGACCAGGTTCGGCAGCAAAAAGCAAAGAACAGTGCTATTATCTCTACCTGAACAGCAATTTTTAATAAACAAAAATAGAACTGTAGAACTGCACAGTTTAAAATCTTAAAAAAAAATGCTATACAACTGAAAGTAAACCCAGTTATCCCAAGCAAGAAGAACGCCATAACTGCTGAAAGGGAAAATGAAATAAACAAAAAAGACCACGTCAGGCATACAAAGCCTTTACTCTTCAATAATAGAGTCTGTTTCCAAGTGACCCTCAACAACAAAGGGAACAACCGTCTCCTACATCATGAAACAAGGACCACACAAGATTTTTCAAGGCATTTGAAAGCAACTAAGAGGACAAAGATAATGGAAAGAAACACACACTAAAAAGGACAAATCCCCAGTAACACGTCAAACAGTCAAAAGGGTAGAAAAAAGCTTTTCACAACATCTATGAGAAACATTAAGGGTAACAGCTCACCTTCTCCAATTCTTTAACTCCTTCCTTGTAATCTTGTTTCTGCAGCAATGCAAGACCCAGCATATAGTGTGCCTGTTAAAAAAAAAAAAAAAAAAAAAAAAAAAAGAGGATACAGTACAATCGACGTTAAGATAGAGTCAAACAACGGACAAGTTATCTTCAGGGGAAAGAACTAGATATACAGTAATGTGCCTACAAATCAATAATATACTGTAGTCTATCAAAAGTCAAAACTTCCATTAACAGGATACTCCAAATCAAGAGAAGAGGTAGTAGTGACTAGTGAATCTTTGAACTACAATGAAAAGCACAAATCCTGCTCACATGAGACCTTTTTAGACGGAAGGCCAGGATTGATAAATACACTCTCAGGCCTGGATTACATAAGGAGAAAGCTCTGGACCGCCAACAATAACAAGAACAAATTTCTGGAACAGGAACTGTCACGAACAAGGACTTTCCAAACGGGCTCAAAACATTATAATATCATCAGCCATTATTTTAAATTTGGTTTAAGAGTTCCCCATCATTCAGGTTAGCTGTCTACGCCAAAGTCTTATTCGGATAAGGATTCAAGGTTAAACAGAGGAGTCAATTGCAAATTTGCAATGCCAACTATGTGCACAGCAAAGCATACATTACATGTATTTCTACGTTTTTTACCCTTGCACCTTTCTAACATAAGGAAGTTAAAATTTAAGGGAACTTCTGGCTCCTCATCACAAATCAAACAAATGGTTCCCCTCGAACTCCTAAAGATTAAAAACACATGTAGAAAGTAGTATCTCCAAAGTACAAGATGACATATTGACAGAAACTCAATTAAAAAATAAATAGAATATTGGCTTCACCATAAGGCCTTAACATCAACATCGCAAGAGGAGGTCTGATTCAATAGCAAACTGGTATATTCAATCGTTAACCAATAAATTCCATCCCTTGGCGTAAAAAATGTGAAGAATGTATGCAGGCCATCATGGGGAGATAAAACCGCTTGAATGTCATTTTTTCGTGATGCGCCAAGTAAAAGCTACCTCAGAAAGATCATATCATCCTTATGTGCCATTAGAAGCCTAAACCTTTCTTCCCCAACCCCTAATCCCTTTTCCTCCGCTTCCCATCCATCCTCTTCTACCAGAATGTCATCACAATTCTAACAAAGGCTCACCACCAACAACATTAATCCCGAATTACTTGGGGCTTTTTAAAAGCTCCCAAAGTTACTAAAAGATGCAATTGGCAAAACAAATTAACAAGGCTCGAAGGAAACAAATTTAAAAGCTCCCAAAGTCACTAAAAGATGCAATTGGCAAAACAAATCAACAAGGCTCAAAGGAAACAACTTTAAGCATGTTCATATATCGCTCGAAGCAAAGCATTGCACATAAATTTACAATGCCGAACACTTATACAAGCATACTTAATCAGTACAAAATCCTCTCAATAACCTAAATCAAAAACAATCAAATTCCATTCTTTGAACAAAAGAAAAATCAACAAATCGCGACGAACCTTAACGGAATGGCTATCAAGTTCAATTGCTTTCCTACAATCTTCCTCGACCCTAGTCCAATCACTATAATATCAAACAAAACACGCAAAACAAAAACAAAATCAAAACAACATAAACACCTCGGATTCTCCAAACTAAACAATCAAATTTTCTTTCTTGAAACAAAAGAAAAAGAGAGAGAGAGAGAGAATAATTAGAGCAGTACATACTTTCTTCTGCGATGACAAAGCGCACGATTCGTCCAATAAATAGGTACATTAGGGCATAACGTAATTGCCTACACATTATATCAAAATCATCAAATAAATTGAAAGACAGTCCCTCAGGCTCCCACCATTCAAGCCAATTCCATACGTTTCTTCAATACATATGCCATATATTTTAATCAAATGCAAGAAATTGACCAGAACAGGAGGAGTAATTCTTTCAGAATCGTCAATCAACAAAATACGTAATTATCGACCAACAAAGATGAACCTTTCCCCATTACCATACGTTTGTTGGATACATACGACATATATTTTAATCAAAGGTATGGAATTCACTTGAAACGGAGGGAGTAATTCCTTCCGAATCATCGATAACAAAATGCGTAATCAACAAAGATGAATTTTTTGCATTATATTAAAATTGAATTAAAAAAGACCTCGGTGTAGGCATCAATGGCGGCAGAAAAGCGGTTTTTGGTGAAGAAGAAGTTACCGTCTTCACGGAGTTGTTCGGCCTGTTTAGCGGCGGTAAAAACGGGGGCCCTCGCCATTGTTAATAATGTCAATTTAGGGTTTATTTTCTCTCTTTCTTCGAACCTTTGAGTAAAATTGGGGGAAATTTTAGGAGGTTCTAGAAATTTCCAGGCCGAAGAAGAGACGACGACAACGACGACGAAGAAGAAGAAAAGGAGGGGAAGGAGACTGGTATTTTTTTTTATTGGTTTTTTTTATAGGGGAAGAATGGTGGAGGATTTTGGAATTTTGAATTTATTGTTTGAGTTTTTGTCAAGGGGGGAACTAGAATCACACGCCATCCCTTGTCTACGACTTGGGATCGGGAACTGCACACTGCACATCCTTTTTTGAAAATTTTCGAGATTTGGAGATGAGACGTAAAAATGAGATGGGGCGTTTTATTTGAGCAATTAAATTTATGGTGGAAATGAGATGAGGTCATATTGAATTTGAACTTGATTGGTTAGATTGAAATTTGATTCCATCTTGATATTAACTCAAGAACACTTTCTTTATGTTAGGCCCCGTTTAACCGAATTTATTGTCTTCAAATTAGGCCATGTTTTTTCCAGCTTAATTTCAACTCACTTTAGTTCAGCATTAATTTAGTTCAGTTCAGCTCCATTTAACTCAAAAGAACCTAGTCTTACTCGGCATTATATTTGGCTATAATATGCTAGATTTTGATCGGAAAAGACATCTTGACTGGACATGGACTAGATGTCTAGATTGCATTCAAATTAAGAGAAAACAATTTAAAATCCAAATTTTTGTTCATCAGTATATGGGGCATAATGAACTCGGATTCACCGTTAACAAAGATATAATCCGTAATTGTGTTTGATGGCAGTTTTCAAGCGGGGTTGGGCTAGCATGTTCAGCCGTTCAGGGTCGGATCTTCCTAACCAGGTATGTCCCCAATCCGTCCAAAACCATTTAAAGAAAGAACGTCTTGCCCGCCAAAACCAAAATCCTAATCGAGTCAAGCCAGGGCTTCACTCATCAGATTTCCCATGACGATAGTTTTCTTCCCTCTCAAGGCAAGATTATTTGGTCAGCTGGGCAGCCCGGTAATCCGCTACCGGGTCGGCACTTCCCTAGCCACCACCGCTTGTTGTGCCCATTGTGAAGTCAAAACATCTAATGTTACCAATTCACAAGGCAGAATTTTTCGATATTTCTCTAAATAACTTTGTTGTTCTTGGAACTTCACGAAGGTTGGTTAAATGTATAAAAAATAAAAAAATTATACTGAAATATTTCAGCTGGAGCAATTCAGTTTGTGGATCAAATGCTTTGAAAATAACAGTAGCTGGTGTACAGACTTCAGAAACAAAATGAAACGAAACTCAATGTCATTCTTTACAATTGCAACCCAAATTTCAGTAATTCCAATGTTTTTTTCTGAAAATGACAAGAGACATTGAAAACATTTATGCTATAAACATCGAATTAATTGTTCGGAATTTAAATACAGAGAAGCATAAACTAATTGACAAGTAAAGGCTAGTGTACAGAGAGATTGTAAATGAAACATAAATGCTATTCTCTACAGTTGCCACCCAAATTAGAGGCTTCATCCTTGCCGTCACCATAGGAAAGCTCGGCTCGAATGCTTTCTGCAAGTTGAGATGCTTCCTGATCTAATTTCAGTGAAAGTCGGCGCAAGCTCTGTCAAAACATTCAATTATGAACCCTCTTTGTCAGGATAATGCTGTGATGGATTGGAATCAGACAAGGTGAAGCAAGGAAAGCATACCTCTGAAGCCCATAATCGGTCACATGGCTTCCGGGGGATTATGTGAATGTGAGTCTGAGATATCAAGGTAATGTAGCAACCAAGTTACGTTCTTTGATCATCATATGACAAATCAAACATGACATCAGTTGACTACTAAGCTACAATTACTTACATGAAATATAACCTGACCGGAAGCAACGCCATTGTTGACCAACAGGTTGAAGGAATCTGCATGAACCACGATGCTTCACGTCAATTTTTTATCAGATAGGTCAATGGAGCGAGATATATATTACTCCTTAGTTCTCGGTTATGAAGCGATAAAGAAAAGTGGCTAACTAGTTACGCTTCTTTTATTGTGAAGTAACCGTAACACGATGTAAATCTGGACGTTATAATTAGGGAAGCATCTCTGTCTCTATATTAGTCGAATGCCCCTACCCTGCCATTTGCAGAACATCTTGAGTCACTATAAGTCTATAACCCTAGCATTATGCTTTTATAGATGTTGTATAGGTCCATGTTTAGCCATCTCTTGATTCCCTTCCACGCAGTAATATAGCAACAAGAAAGACACTGACAACAAGTTCTAAACATAGGAAGTCTTGAGGACGAGGCAGAAAACTGGAAAGAACTAGCAAGATTGTTAATGTACCAAAGGGTGAAATTAATTGAACCATGCAGTCTATTTAGAAACGATTTAATCTACTAGAACTACAACAATATGACCTGATAAGAGTCAAACTAACAGTTGCCATCCGTATCCCATTGGTCTCAAAAGAGAACCTCATATCATGTAGCCTGGAACAACTAAGAACAATAGCCTCAATGAATCACAAAAGCGAATAGATCTCGCAATGCAATGACGAATGCTAAACTCCCATACGTCAGGGTGACATGATTCTTGCACAAAAAGGAGTATTTATGATAATGGTGAGGGATGGTACGAACTAAAAAGGGTCTGATACTCTGATATATTTCAAAATGAGAACAACTTTTTTAGAGTTTGCACAATCATGTTAAGTTTGGATTCGAGCGGGGTTAGACCACGAGGGAAGAATGAGCATTCAAAAAAAAAGGGGAAGAGATTTAGCCACAAGAATAAAAAGAGTCGAGAACTTACCACAGCCTGTTGCTTTCTTGACTGCACTGCTAATGAAAGGTATTTTTGAACATGTGGCAGCTATCACCTACAGCAATCAAACAGAACACGAGGAATCAACAAAAACAACAATTCACATCTTATTAACTAATAGGCGCATCTGGAAACTTGGAGAGATAAAAGAATATCCAGGATTTTAAAATTGGGATGAGATTCTGAAGGGGCTCCTGTGTTACGGCAGACTCGTACGAGGGGCCGAGGCGACAAGGCGCAAGGCGACAAGGCGCAAGGCGATTGGTAACAAAATTATATTGCCCAAATAAAATTTTGGGCAACAGTACCCTATTTAGAAGTTTTAAAGCTGGCTAGCTGAAGTTCCAGAGGGAAAAAACACGGAAAATTTGTACTCGCACGCCTCGTTAAGTGAGGTTGATCTAAAAGGCGCACCTAATGTGGCATCGAGGCGTTTCGGTCAATGCCTCATCCAAGTCGTGCCTTAGGCACACTCGAGGCGCGCTTTTTTCAAGCATAGGGCCAAGGTTGTATAAATACGATCCCCTTATCCCACAATTTGTGGAAGCCCTTGAGTCACAAGGGTATTTTTGTTGTAGCTGAACTCTAAGTAAATTTAAAAGTCTGATTCCTACTTTTCCTAGGACACTCATTATATATTGCCAATTGATTTGGCGAAATTAACGCCATAAAAGAAACCAGCACAGGGATCCAATTAGTTTTCTATAGTCGTCAAATTAAATTCCCACTACAAGATCTTCATATTCTCAAAATGAACGTAAACACCAGAATAGGATAAATGTTAATTCTGACGTCAAGGACAACAAATGCCGCCAAGCTACAAATGATCAATTGATCTGACTCTTCTATCATCATACAGAAGACAAACAAATTTAAGACATCAGCTTCTCGTGTCAGAACTCAAACAATAAGGAACAACTAATTTAAGGCCTGATAAACTCCTTTCTATGTTGATACAGAGTTACAATTACTTACAGATGGAGGAGTTTTGTCTAAGGAGCAGCAATGAAGTTTTGGAATAAGCAAACAGTGTCTGCATAATGAAATGCAAAAAACAGTGAGTACGAAAGCTTGATTAGAAAAATGATCTCCAGGCAGATTACGTGACTAACGCACTTTACATTGATAATACCTTACCCACGACTGAGTGGATTTGTGTCCAGAATGCAAAGGCAAACATCATCTTCATAAAGCTGTTAAAAGAGGACAATGACAATCATAAGTGTGGACCACAGAAACAAAGATAACAAGATAATGTTAAAGCAAGCAGCTATTTCAAAATCAACTTAGTACTCTGAGAGTCTGAGTATTTCTTGACGATTTCAACTCAGCAGTGGTCACATTATGCAAAGACAGCTACCCTCCAGCACTAATAGATCAGGAAAAATGCAACACTACCCAAACTCAATCCAYCAAAGTATAATTCATGGTTCCACATTTTATCTATGGCAAGTGAAGAAATAAAGAATAGCATGAATACCAACTGCTCTAACTAATGATCTAAGATGCTCATTTATGGACACCTAACTGGGACATAGATATCAATGTATTGCGGATCCCTTTGACCATTTAAGGGACCCATGTCTAAGCACTACCACTCATTATTGTATATCCAAAAACTACGGAGTGTCACATTGCCAAAAGCTGCATATTGATATGCTTTTTCTTGAATTGAGTATTTGCGGGACTTGCAGTCGATCATTACTTCAAGCAAAAAAAGTTGTAAGGCCTTGAAAACAGAATTAAGGATCCATTAATACATCGTGCAAAACTTAGATAGTTGTTAAAGTGAAACATGATCTCATTTCAGCATAGTCTACTAAGAAGCTAGGTGTTGAAACCTGAGGGTAATACTAACGAGTAACGACTCAATTCAGTCATCAAGGCACCAAAGTGAAAAGTTTTCGTGTTTGCTTTAGTATCTCATTATGCTTGGAAACATCATTAGTTTAGATGTAATTTGACAAGTTAGACATCAAGGCACCAAAGTGAAAAGTTTTGGACTCTCAAATCACCAATTTGAGTATTAGCTCAAACCTCGAGTCACCAAAGTGAAATTACCCAAACTAAAGAAATTAACCCAAACCTCAAGGTAACAAACTATTATCTTCGTCCCCTCCGTCAACCAACCGCGTAATAATCCATACAAACTCCCACACTTTGACACTCTTGGACATAAAATTTACCCCAAGTTTCCGGCACCCCGCCACTCAAGTTAACTTCCTTTCCATCATCAAAACATGCAATAATAATGACACATAAGCCAACTCTACCAAACACATGGGTATTTCTAACAACAGCCCACAATCATGCATTCTTACCCCTTAACTAATCCTAACTGTCAAAGAGGTTGATTGGGCATTCCTAGTAAAAAAACAATGTTGAGGTATCAACTGCCTTCTTACCAATTACTCCCTTACCGTTTTTATTCTTATCGTATTTTAATCAAAGGTAAATAATCGACTGAAGCCCATCTATTAAAACACCAAACATCAATCTACAAACTACCCATCATTCAATATTCCACAATAATCATACCATAAATACTACTTATTCCGTACAACATAAACAAATACTGAAAATGCCCAAAAAAAGTTGAAACACAAACCTTAAAAGCAGGAGACTGTCCTTGAATAATCTGACAAAAGACGCAATCTTTTTGAAAATTAAATTTACCATCATCAGGGGTATTTTCGTCATTACCTAATACAGATGAAGAACAATTAGAAGTATCTACAATTTGGGAATTTTGAGGATTGTTGTTGGGACAAATATGAGAGCATAACACAGCAATACGACGTCGTTGTGAAGCTTCCATTAATGTGTTTTTTTGTTGGGTTTTAATTTGCTTTGCTTATCAGAATTCAATGTTGCGTGTTTTGCGGAAAATAGAGAGGAAATTCAGGGTCACACAACTACACAAGTAGGAATTTTACTTATCCACTTGAAATTAATCAAACTATGGATGGAGAATCAAATATGGAAGACCATAGATTGATCACAATTTATAAACTAAGACCGTATTACATTATGAGACGGTTTATTTTAAATTGATCGCACATTAAGGACCAGGAAATATGGGAGACCATAGATTGATTATTTCGAGTAAACTCGTAGTCTTGTTTTTTAGTACTAGTTTGATGGTTTGAGTGGTTAGATTAACGTGTGATTGGTTGGTGCCTTGGTGGGTAGTCGAGGGTCTATCGGCATAGTTTGTTTGAAGTTACTAGAAATTGGCCCGATTTGAGTTGGCATGAATTAGTACGATTAAATTTAAAAATTTGGTGGAGTGGAATCAACTTGGATGTTCTCGTAAAGACGAATGAAATAAGACCCCACATGAATATATTTTCACGTGTTGTATTGAGCAAAAATTGAAATTAAAGACTTATTTGTGAATAGTGTCGAAAAATGAAATAGGTAGAGTGGAGTTGAATGGAGGAAGTACAAACTATGTTTGATACTCCCTTAGTCCGATTATTTGTTTACTTTTGATTGTGACACAAAAATTAAGGAAAAACGAGAGGAACAATTATTAGATGACTAGTAGATCAAAATTGAATGTGGAGGATAAACTTGTCCATCAAATACATTCCTAAAAAAAGGTAAATAACTAACTGAGTGATACGTGCTTATTTGGTAGCGATTTCCCTTCTTCCCTACGCATTTTCGTCTCTATTTAGAGCGGTTTTGGCATCTTTCGCTTGTATTTTACGTCTTTAGTCCCATGCTATAATTTGTTGTCTCATCTTGCAGAATTTGAGTCAAAAGAGGATTAAAGAAGCAAGCAAAGTAACACATGAAGCTAGCAATGGGAAAAGGGAGTGAAGAATGCAGAGGAAGACTCTCAGCCGGTCGACCGGCTGAGAATCCTTCATGAGTTGATAAGAGGAATTTTGAAGTGAAGATACAGTTGGTTCTGAGCCGGTCAACCGACCCAGAACCACTGTTTACCAAGGAAATTGCAATTTTAAAGACAAACTTTCAGATGGTCCTGAGCCGGTCCTAGACCGGCGGCCGGTTGACCGGCCCAGACTCCCCCTCCGCATTTTTTTCCTTCTCTTATTTGTTTGACCTAATTATCAGAACACTATATATATATGTAATACTCGTGATTTGTGGCACTGGACACTCGGCAGAGTACATGCAATACTCGGGATTTTTAGTATAGGGACACTCGGTAGAGTACAGGGTACTCGACCGAGTGCCCATTGGTGTCAGTCTGTCAGTGTGTTGGAGGTTGGGGACTCGGACGAGTGCAGAGCACTTGGTCGAGTGGCGTGTACTCGGTCGAGTGCATTGCACTCGGTCGAGTGTCGCGTACTCGACCGAGTGTCCAGTTCGTATCGGGTTTTTAGCGGAAAGTATAAATATTAGAACGAGAAGCAGTAAATCATTATCTCGCTTTTCAAACAAAAACCTAGACATCGTATACTGCTCCTCCTTCTAGTCCTTCATTCCGCGGCGCATCTTTATCGATTTGTTGGGAATTTCACGCACGTAAGACCGTAATCGCAAGGGTAAGTCTTTAATCGAGTCTTTAAGCATGTTGTTTGAAACCCTAATTTCTGATTTGGGGGTTTTTAGGGAACTGTGCCTTATTGTATGATTTGATTCGTTATAGGAGGAGATTTCATAGAAGAAGCTTTTTGATCACTTGCTTGTTCCTGATTTGCTGATTAAGGTAGGATTTCCTACTCAATTGATTGTAGAATTGTATGCGTATTAATGTGATGGTATTATACTGTGCTTCGTGATATGTTTCTATGATTGTGATGTTATTGTGATGGCGGAGTTGGTGGTGGATGTTGGAGTTGGGTGTGATCGGTATTGTGATTGTGATATTGTTTGTGAGCTATTGTGAGAGGTGGTCTCACCCCCATTGTTCGCCTCCTGCGTTCTCTCAGCGCAGGAGGGATGTGCACATTAAGGAACTTGGGTTTTGTGGGTGGTTTAGGTGGTTGGCTGCGGTCTTCCACTGGCAGGGCTACACACTTTGGTGTGTAGTCGGTTACTTGTTGTTTGTGTGGTGATGGTGATGGTGGCGGTGTGGTACTGTTACATTCAGTTTACATTGTTATTGTATATAATTGTTCAATTGACTGACCCGTTTAATGTTTTAAAAACTGTGGTGATTCATTCGGGGATGGTGAGCAGTTACTTAGCAGGTAATGACGATGATGGTTGTTGACTACGCGGCGGGGTTAGCAGGGTGAAGTCTCACGAGTTTTGTATTAGCTTCCACAGACAATGTTTAGTATCACATTTGTTTTAGTTGGTTTTGTACTCCGTTTTATGGAGGATTATGTAATCATTTGAATTATACTTATATTAATAATGTTTCTTTATTGTTACTATGATGTTCACTACCTCGGGAAACCGATATGGTAGCATCCTTGTATTCGGAGGTAGTCCTTGGTAAGGTGCCTCGGAGTATGGGGGTGTTACAATACAGGGTACTCGACCAAGTGCCTCTGTCAATGTTCAGAAATCTAGGGACTCGGACGAGTGCGAAGCACTCGGTCGAGTGAGGTGTACTCGGTCGAGGGCCATGCACTCGGTCGAGTGTCGCTTACTCGGTCGAGTGTCTTGTACTCGGCCGAGTGTCCGGTTCGTGTCGGCTTTTTGCGGAAAGTATATATATTAGAACGAAAAGCAGTAAATCGTTTATTCTCTTTTCAAAACAAAACCTATACATCGATAACTGCTCCTCATTCTAAACCTTCAAGCCGCGGCGCGTTTTTGTCA
>VHZZ01003071.1:63345-88130 GCA_009801015.1 Silene noctiflora | reverse complement strand
ATTAACTCAAGTCCATGACGTCGTCCACTCTCACATTCTCACATAATATGCCCCACGTGGATCCAATCAAAAAATTGGAATTACTCACGCATAATTATGCCCTTAGCTACACCACCTTTATCAAAACATGACCCAACCCGACCCGCTTTTTAGGGTCAAAGACCCGTAAACCTTCACCAACTACTTGAAATGAGCCGAATTCGAAATGACCCGTCATTTTATGGTCGAAAACCGATTCGACCCGTTCAACCTCCTGGGTCAAAGATAAATTAAGAATATTATTAAAATATTAATATTTTCAAAAGTGTTATATTTGAAATAATAAATATAAATATAGTATTTTAATATTTTTGACTAAAAAATTAATTTAAAGTCAATTTTATATGACTTTTATGTCATTAAATAATACAATAATTATTAAAATAAGAATATAATAATATTGTTAATATTAAATTGATTTAATTGTAAAAATATGTTTTTTCAGCTAAAAAATGATAAAATAAAAGATATCATAAACTTTTTTCTGACCCGAGATCCGTATGACCCGACCCGTATTTTGACCCAACCTGTATGACCCGATCCGTTTGACAGGTCTACCTCCAAGGCTCCAAGTCCAACCTTTCACCCTCAATTTCTCACCACGTCTCGGTATAGTTGTAACCCGTAAGCTTGTAAATTTAAGAAAGAAGACGACGTGGTTTTGTTAGTATTTCGTATATGTTTAATAGTTAACAGGTTAAATATTACTCCGTACTTATTTTGATAGAAGAGACAAATATGGATAATTTTGAGAATAACAAAAATTTATCCTATCTATTTAAAAGATATCCGTAATACTTTACCCGTTTTAATTATTAACGCAATACTCCGCATCTCTTCCAAGCCGTTAAAATATCACCTTTAGAAATTGAAGTCCAGTGATGAATGAAGGGTGCTTAACTTTTGATTAAAAAAATTTCAAAAAAGAAAAATAAATAAATAAATAATTTGATATATGGAAGAAAGTAATACTTAAAAATATTTATATTATTCGCGTTCACGAAGTTTAGTTTTAATAAGTGAACCAGTAAGAGAATAATGCTCCTTAAATCCACCATTAAGGCTCAATTATTTTTCCTAAAATTTTTTAGAATAGAAGTCGAAAGTTATATCATTAATATACACGATGCTTTGTTTTATTAGGCGGATCACATCTCACAAAAAGGTACAAATTAAATTTCAAAAGTGTGTATATAAGTATAAAAAAATTATAGTATAAGACGATCTTATATATTTTTGTAAAAAAGTTTAATGCTAATACATAAGTAGTTTTTTTACATATAAGTAGATATAAGCATTCTATAAAACTATAAATGCATTGACGAATTGTGGTAGTAGATTTAATAAAATAATAATGTGGAGAAAAGCATGAGGCAAAATGATCTTCATACGGTATTAACTTGTATAATTTGTTTGTATTGAAGAAAGAGGAGGATAACACAACGGCAAGTTTGACGGAGTAAGAACCAGGTCCTTATAGCTACATGCCTACATATTGGTATTTTAGGTCCTCATTGCTATCTTTCTTCAAATTTTAGGTCCTTATACTATACTTTACTCATAATAAAAGTGATCTCTAAATAATTTAATGAGGAGCTAAAATGGGATTGTAAACGTTTGTTTTTACTGCCGCCAAAAAAAAAAAAAAATAAAATAAAATAAAATAATTTAATGAGATATCATCTCTCTCCAACTTTGTACTATTGTTAAAAATCTACAGCAAAACAGGATAATACTCCTCAGCTGTCGCCAACTTTCTTCAAGCTTGCCATGTATGTTAAATAGATTGTCCACAAGTACGCGAAAGAGCTGTTTGCCAATGGCTGCCCAAGGTCGCAAAAATATAACTTCATCAGCCGCAAGTATTATCCACAACATAACTCAATTTTAAGAAACCAAGTCGATAATTTTATTTCTAAACATGGGCTACAACATCGTGTGATTGTTTTATACTGGTATAAAGGCTTTATTGTTGAGACAGTATCGAACCACTAGCCGCATTGATGGTGCAGTGACTGAGATTTAAGAGTAAACACACTACATAAGGTATTTAATGCCCTTTCCATCCTATTTGTATTATCCCTTTGACTGACCTCGACGGGTATGCTCTTATAAAGTCTACAATTGAATCTCTAGAGATTAATAGTCAAAGCAGACCAACAAACCCGGAAAGGGTCAGCCTCAAAGACTGAACACCTAGTGTTTCCCACTTCCAGAAGTAAATAAAATGTGTGTATTTTCGAAACATTGAAACTCAAGGTTGCAAATCAAATAGAGTTACCTGTAGATGGACAGGGATAAATCTGAATGTCAGGAAATCACACATTGGCCAATACATAAGACCATTCTTCAACGTCGGGAGAAGATCTCTCTTCAATCTAGCAACAATGTCCTCCTTTGTTTCACCTTACACGATACACCAAAACAACTTAGACACCTTGACAACAAAAGGATTGACAAAATGAACTTGAAGCTAGGTTACTTCAATGTGTTGACACAATATTTCTTACCTCACGAGTCACGACATGAAGATGCTTTCTTTTAGGCGAAGAACATGAAATTTATCACAACACAGAACACTCAACATGCAGCCGTGTCAACAATTTTGATAAGAGTCTAAGAAACTAACATGGAAGAAGGTGGGGGAGATTAATTATAGCTTGTAATTTCCTAATGACAATGAAATGATTTTTCAAGGAGGTTCAATGTTGCGTACAAAATATCTCAAGCAAAGGTGCATTCCTAAGAGCAGAAAGCCAGAGAGTCATAACATTAACTGCTTTTCAGTATCGTTTTCTGCTTGCCAAATATTAAACGCAAAAACATTTCCCTAGAAAACAAACCTTCTTCAGTGCAACTCTTTTATTCATACCAGTCAGAACATTACCCAGAAATCTTGTTTCCGGTGCCTTGTTATAACTTTTAAAGCTTTTTTATACAAAAAAATACAGACAATGATTTTATTGTCAGGCTAGATAAGAAACATTAATCACCATCCAGTATCAATAATGTAAAATAAGCAACATTAACCACTATCGAGGATTGTATGTCAATAGAATCAAATTCAGACTTCAGAGACTTCTCCTGAAACTGTTAACATATTGGTCTACCGATAAATAAAAGGAATCCTTTGTATCGTATAGCTAGGCATGATTACATTTAGTTTACCTTGAAGAGCAGCGTTGTATGAGAAGAAAATTGTATTTATAATAGGCCCATAGATAACTTGTCCCGTGAAAATCTTCTTCAAAGTTGTGAATACATCACGGCCAGGCAAAACCCTCGAGAGATTATTGAACCAGACATGTTGCGATGGTCCCATAATTAATAAACCATATGCAGCAATACGCAGTGTACGGATCATGTCGTATGATTCTGATGGTGAAAGAGTGATAATCTGCTACCAAAACCTTAAGTAATATTATGAAAAACACCAACAATTTCAATAGATATTAGATACTAGAACAAGATTGCTTAGAAATGCAAGTTATTGTACTTTAACCATCTCTCAAAAGTCCATTTAGATAAATCACATTCAACTCAAGCTTTTTATGAACCAGGAGTGAGCCTTGTTCAATCAGATTTATTTCTCTCTATAATTGAGTAGCTACAATTACAGAGTTTGTGCTTTGTAGAGATTTTTGGGAATCAGTAAGTCATATTATTAACCCCTTAACAGTCGGTCAATTTGAATTGAAAGACTAAATCAAAATGTGTCTTTTTTTTTAATCAAATGAGTGACTGATTGAAGAACGGTTAAGTTCATACCTCCTCCATTTTATGAAGTCTGGATCATATATATAATCAAGTCTCGTATTCTTGATTGCCTAACATAATCCAGTTTCCTCAAAAGGTGTGATAAAGAACAGTACTAGCAATACCATTTGAAGTTACAAATGATAAACGTACAAATTAGAAGTTGTTCTCTTGTTATGCAGCGAAATGGACAATCTTATTTACTGAGCTGGACAGCTGGTTAGGATCACCTTTTGGCTTTTACAGACTTAATTTCACAACCAAGAACACCAAAGGTTAGAAACAGTGGTAAGATCATCTTTTAGCTTTTACTGAGCTCGCCCCCATGGGAGAATTAAAAATTTCAAAAAAATTTCAAACTTTTTTCAATTTTACCTTGTACCATTAACGATTCGCCCCCGCTAAGTTCAAATCTTGCCTCCGCCACTGGTACTCAAAAACCAGTTACTCTTGACCTCATAAACAATTTTTTCTTTCTAGTCACAAATAATTACGCATTTGATCCCAACTACAGTGTCATCAAAATTCATAACGAAAGAGTCATGGATCAAAATTACAAGTTTTGCACCCATATACGAGCCTCTTGAAAGGATGTGAAGCTTTGCCCCCACAAAAGGATGAAATCAAACGATTACCCCATATCCAACTTAGAGAAAAAGGCTCCTTATCAGAAGCTCATAATTCTAACTAACACGACTTTCACATCAACAAAGAAGACGTCGCGTGCATATAACCAACGTTCAAAAAGAATCATTAAGAGATCATTGTGCTCTAAAACTAATTGTTAAAATACGTGATAGTGAGTCAGTGATCCTCCTAAATTATATTGATTGACCATGAACGTATGTGTTAGATCATAAGGCATATACTACCCCATCACTTTCAAACACAAAGAACAACCAGAAACTCTATGTTGTACCCCTGAGTTTTTGGGTTTTCTAAATTGTACCTCTGCCTTTCTTATACCCTCTACGTGGTGCCTTGAACTTCATATTACTCCCCAGTCCCCATCAAAACGTCTTTCAAAAACCCTCTTTCAACCTCCATTTTCACCCATTAACGTCGTGTTACCCTCCTCTATGGGAAGCATCACAAAATATCTCTAACAAGTACAAAATAATCAGCTTGTCTCATTGAGGACGGACACTATCCGTCACAAGCTGAAGACGGAAATGCCCCTCCCGCAATATCACAAGTGGGAGGGCAAGTGGGGTGCTCCATTTAATTCTCACTTGATTTGTCACTTGCATATTGTGAGAGAGCCATTATCCGTCTCGAGCTTGTGACGTGTCCGTCTTCAATGAGAATTTGTGTAACTAATATTAAAACCTCTTTGATGAAGCACGAAACAATAATGAAGATTCTAACAAACAAGTTAGCCAAGACAATCAATAAGGTGATGGTAAAAACTAATGTATCGAGTTCATGGGTGGGTATACAATAGAATTTCAAGGCGTGGATACAACTTATAAAACCGAAAAAGTAGGGGTCTGTCCAGTGTAGAAATTCTCAAGAACAAATAATTAACATGCGAATCAACTATAACAACTACAATGTTATCTAATTCATAAATATTTCCAGAAAATAAGATAAGCAAGAAGAAAAACAATAATTTCTAGATTTAATAAAGGAAAATGAATAACCTGAGAAGAAACATCAGCAGCACCGAAAATAAGGGATGAAGAAATGCTTTTGGTGATAAATGGGCGAGTATCGAGCATTCTCAAATACCATTTTAGAAATCCATTCTTAGAACCATTAGACGACGAAGAAGAAGAAGAAGAAGTTGAATAAGAATGTCGAGAATAAAATTGTTTGGAATTACAGATTTTGTTTTTCAGATGGGAATTAAGGAAACTGTATGCTCTATATTGTTGTTGTTGTTGTCTGAGAAGCGGGATTCTATGGAAAAATCGAATTCCGCCATTGTTAGAGGAATGAAATAGAGACAAAGCACTCATGTTTCTTGCAACAGAAACCGCCATGTCTGTCTTCTCTTTTTCTGCATCTTTTTTCAACAAACTGCTTTTGTTCTCTATTTTGCGGTTTGACCCGTTGGGAAAGCCTAAAGCTTAGACCTCTCGTAAATGGATCAATCGAATTGGATCTAACCGGGTTAGATACGACATGGGATGGTTATGGATCCAGTTTTAATTTTTGAGTTGGGTCTAGTTTCGCTCGCATGCGCCTATCATATATGCTTGGTCATGTCCTCATTAATTTGTCCACGTGTAGCTGCAGTTAGAGGGGGCAATCGGGTCAATCGGGTCGGGTCATATTGGGTTCGGGTCATATCGGGTCAGTCTACTCTTTCGGGTCGGGTTCGGGTCAAATAATGTGTCGGGTCGAGTTTGAGTCGGGTCGGGTTCGGGTTATTTGGTTTAATTACTTCATTATTAGGTTAAAGGTATCAATCTAAACCCAATAACTTTCATTTTGATTAAAATTAAGCTTAATAATTGTCAGGCCATCAATTTAATCGGGTTAGTATCGGGTCGGGTCAACATTGGGTCAGGTTCGGGTCATTGGTAATCGGGGCGTGTTGGGTTACGGGTCATCATCGGGTCGGGTCGGTTTCGGGTCATAATATTTTCGGGTCTTGTCAAGTCGGGTTCGAATCGGGTCACTCGGGTCGGGTCAGGCTTGCCAGCTCTAGCTGCCGTGTGTGCTTAAATCATATATGCTCTCACAGTTAATGCAAGCCCAATAGCCCATGTATGTCGTAATAAAGTTGCAAAACTTGCAATAAATATTGTGTCAATTGGAAGTGGAGATGGTGCCTGTAAAAATGTTATCAAGTTTTGGATCCCGACTCGTTGACACAATGACACGTTTGCTAGGTCTACAGAATTAATGTAAAGCACGTGAAAGTGATGAAACTACTCCATGTGTTAAAATTTTTAAAAAATAATACTATTACATTTAAAGTAATTTGACAAAAAAAAAATGCATCTTTAATACAAAGAATTATTATGAAAATTAAATTTTAGAATAGTGGTACTAACACATAATCCAATTTTGTATGGGGTTTGTTTCCTACGTAGTGTTGTATGAGACTTGAATGATCAAAAAGGTCAGAAAGAGGCTCGGTCCAGAACCGCCTTGTTTATCCTGGATGTAAACTCAGTGACTGGCATTGTCCCTAGTTCTCCTCCAAATCTCGACCTAACAGTCACAGATTGCGTCTCCACCTCTCTGGGCCCCACGACGGCCATTAATGGAATTTTCTGCTTCTCTGAGTTTCGGATGAGTTTCGGCAGACGCTCACCATGGCAAACTTCAGCACGAATGCCATTTGCCTTGAGTTCTTCCACCATCTCATTGCAGTATTCAAGCTGCAGAATTTATGACGTGGGTTAGTGATATATTTTCCGGGTGTGAAGTTAAAAGGGATGTTACACTTCGCTAGACTCCTTGGCTAGCCGCATAATGAATGGTCCATAACTCCATATAACATGCCCTTTTCATCAGCAAGCAACAATAGGAAGTCACACGTCTGAGAACACAAGTCTTCTTGACATTCGAGTTAACTTTACTCCTTTTGTCCCAATCTTATGTTCATCAATTTTATTTTTTGGGAGGGGTCTTTTAATTAAAGGTAAACAAATGATTGGAAGTTGGAACAAAGGGAGTAACAGAAAGTCATTCATCATAACTTCTGAAGTGACGACTCCAAAACAGAGAAAGAGAGAAATTAACAGTAATCCTGTCACCAAACACTGGTTACGGTAAGTCGGTAATGCTACAAAGAAAACTGACAAGACCAAGTTAGGAAAAAGTTCCACGATCTGCCCTCGGACCTCTCCATGAGTATGTGGTATTTATACACATGACCAGTTTAAGACAACAAATATGGCAACATAAAAAGTAAGAAACCTCAAACTAGAAATTTGCTAGTATTAGATAGAACCTAGTCTAGAATAATTATCTCAAAACAGCTTCTTTTGCAGAAGCTCCTACTTTCACTTAGGTGTGAAGTCCTTTTATTACCCAACAATGACGCTATATTTTTTCTATCCACCGTCTCAAATCTTCTTGCAATCCCTAAAATAAAAGGACTTTAAAATACATTAACTCAGAATTCTTCCTTCCAGCTTCCATAAGATAGCGTTTGGCATGGTATTCAGTATCAGTTTCAGATGACCGAATCAGACATTGGAGCATAATTTAGTTGCACCTCAAATGGTGGTAGTGGTAAGCCTGTAATCTTCAAAACCTTAACAAAGCAATTGCAATACGGTTTCAAGACCTAGGTTTAATACCTTCGTGTTTGCGGACATGGAATTGAATTCATATGATTTTAACTTCCCGAAATCATGGTTGGACTTGGATACACTCAAGTACTCAACAACCTTTCTCCCTTCCCCAACTTTTCAACCCCCCACCCAACCAAAAAATAAAAAATAATAAGAAAAAATCTTCCCACCGCTTCTCCCACTACTGTAGTTGAACTCAGACAACAGTCAGCCTAAATGAAGAAAGAAGAGAAGGAAATGTAGGAGATCATGAAGTCGGACGATGGTTGTAGGAGGGATCAAGCGGTCAGTCTGGTCACACCATTGTATGACCTAGGATATGGAGGCATCATGGGAGAGGGTAGGAACTAGGAAGTGGTGGCCACATGTTGCTGAAATTGTGGGAGAGGTCAGTGGACGAAGGATGACGACGAAGCCGGGGGTAGTCTTGGAGAGGCAGCAGTGTGGTAGTAGGGGAGGCCGGGAGGGAGTAGTTGAGACTGTCCAAGGTTTTTAAGGCAACTATTTTGAAGAAGGTGGGAGAGCAGGCGGGAACATAGAGCACGAACGGTCTGCTTGAATGACGCCTAAAGTGCACACTCAGAGGAAAGGGTCAGGGACTCAGAGTGATGTTCGGGAAAGAAGGATTGTTCCACCATGGGTTAGGCTGCTGGGTAGGGAGATGGACTGCACCGTGGTAGCTGCTTCGAGGAAGAGGGGGAAGGGGAAAAGGAGACAGACTAAATGGCTATGAACTCAAATGACATGGGAGTGGGAACAATTTCAGAAAAATGAGTTTTAAGATCCATTTGGAATTGAATGGAAACTTTGGGCCAAATCCAAAACCAGTTTTTTTTATTTTCTAGACACCAGATACGACCTACTTAGTTTCCAGACACAATAAAACAATATGCAAACCAAATCAATCACATAACTATGAATTTGTGCTCAATTAACTGTTGCACAGGACCCTAAAATAATCTGCAAACAAGGACTCACCTGTGTGTCAGTCACAGGCAGGACACGAGCTTGTATAGGTGACAACCACAATGGAAAGTCCCCTGCATAATGCTCTATGAGAACTCCAAAAAATCTTTCCAACGATCCAAGTACCGCTCTATGGATCATGATGGGGCGTTTCTTTTCTGAATTGGAGCCCACATATGTAATATCAAACCGCTCTGGCAAATTGAAATCAACCTGAAAAGAAGGTTCTCATTTTAGTTAGTAAACCCAAGCATTAATAACTTTCCACTAGATTACTCCTTTCAATCTTACAGAGAAAAAAGATGGTATTTACACAAAATGAGAGTCATGAGACCTACAGCAGCCAGCACGGTTCTTTTTGTTACTGCATTAATGGCGAAAGAAGTTTGAAACTACGATCAACTAATAACTTGTCACTTACCTGTATTGTTGAGCACTGCCATTTTCTTCCAAGTGCATCTTCAATTTTGAGATCAATCTTTGGTCCGTAAAAGGCACCACCACCTTCATCAATCTCATATCCCCAACCTTTATCATACAAAGCATCTTTGAGAGCAGATGTGGCCTTTTCCCATATATCATCACCTCCTACAGATTTTTCTGGCCTCGTCGATAGATTCACCTCATATTGATGGAAACCAAATTGGAGTAGTATCTGCTCAGTAAGATCTAGAACTCCCCTTATCTCGTCCTTTATTTGATCCTCTAAGCAAAATATATGTGCATCATCCTAAAACAGATTAAAACATGTTAAACACACAACTTCCAGCAGCAAAAGTCCACCTTACGGGATCAGAATTTTCCATCACATTTAACAGATGAGAAAACAGAACATAAATAACTTCAGCACACGAAAAAAGAAGGGAAAAAAACAATAAAGCACAGGCCGAAATAAGAATATTTACACACTTTTTTCCCGATAGACTATTATGTTTACCTCTGAAAATAAAAATTTTAAAGCGAAAAAGTTGAAAGAAAAGAATAATCATGATCCATAGAAAAGTGATCACCTGTGTGAAGCCTCTAACACGGAAAAGGCCATGTAAGGCTCCAGACAGCTCATATCTGTATACCGTACCAAGCTCAGCCACTCTGATAGGAAAGTCTCGATAAGAGTGCATTTTCCTTTTGTAAACCAAAATATGGTAAGGGCAGTTCATTGGTCGTAGTTGATAAAGTTCATCCTCGATATTCATTTGATCATACATATTCTCCTTGTAGAAATCAAGGTGACCGCTTATCTTCCATAGATCTGCCTTTGCCACATGAGGAGTATAGAGCAGACTGTATCCACGTTCAATGTGCAACTTTTTCCATGTATCTTCAATGATGTGCCTCACAATTGCACCCTTAGGATGCCAGAAAACAAGCCCTCCACCAGCGTCTTCCTGTGATATCACAAAAACTTCACTATTTCCTCCAATTTTGGAATTGAAGTATTTACATTTTTCGCCAAATTCAATTTGAATTACTACGCTTCTTATATTGTCAAAAGTTGAAAAGTGGGATGACTATTACATGATGAAATAAAGTACCCATGTGAGTGTATAGTTCACCTATTTTACCGACATACCCTAAACTATTTTCAAACCCCACTTGTACACTTGTTCTACAAACATTTTTTAAATTCACGGAATTGACGTTAGTACTATGTAAACCAATTGCTCTGATTTCTGAATAATTTTCACATTCAAGTATTTAACTGCCAGGTGCTCATTTTGCAGATATTAGTTGTATTACACGAATGTAGGCAATAAACAGCACAAAATCTGGCTAAGTGGATATGCCACTGGCCGAATATTAGAATTGCGCGTGCTTGTGGGGTGTGTATGCGCGTGTGTGGGCGCGCGCGCGCGAGCCCGTATGTGAGCGCGCGTGTGTGTGTGTACGCGTGGGTGGGTGAGTGTGGGTGTGTATGTGAGCGTGTGTGGGTGTGTATGTGAGCGTGTGTGTGGGCGCGTGTGCATGTCTGCGGGCGCACAAGTGCAGAAACATGAACAATCGACTCCAATATTATGAACATACCAGAGGATAATCCTAATTTAACTGGACCAATGCCCAAAACAGATACGGGAGTACCATTACCCATACTAACGGTTTTAGAGTCTAATTTTTCATAAATACTTATTCGCACAAACATGAACATTAATTGTAATGGCATTTGTTAAGAACTTGTTACTTCAATCTTGGTTTCTCTTAAGCTGCATTCTTCTCTATTCTAGATTAATTCATCTCTGTCTAACTACGACAGATCTGTTAGTGGTGTGTGCTCGCTTAAGGTTCTCAACAATTGGAAAAGATTCATTCCAAGCTTCCCGGAGGGCCAAAGTCCAGGGTGAACAACCTCGACACGCGCAAAATGAGCTTCCACCAAGAGCCAGGATTTTGATGCATATTAATTTCATTTTCAGACCACTCGGGATCATTTGATGATATCTCAGGTTTAACTTAGGTTCACCGGTTGGTCAAGGTCAGACTATAGCAGATAAAGTTCAATGCCGAAAAAAGCCCTGCTTGAAATAACCCTAATGGCGCAAGTATAAAAACGTCCTATTTCCCCCTAACTAGCAAGAGAAATTATGGAAGATTGGGCATTTAGCAATGGGTGGTTAAAGGTGGGAATAAGTCTCATCAACTTTAGGAGTTTTCTACTCAAAGCAAGCTACCTAGCAAGAAACGTTAAATTTGACAAAAGTAAAACCATGATAAGGGAATCAGCATGATGATATTCAATAAGGTGCAATGTTTCAAGGACTGAACTGTACAGCAAGTAAAGATGGCACACAGTGCTACCTGTATTGAAAATAGGTCGAGATCTTGGCCAAGACGCCTATGATCCCGGCGCAGAGCTTCCTCTTTGAAGTGAAGGTAAGCTTTCAACTGTTCTTCATTTTCCCAAGCTGTGCCATAAATCCTCTGCAACATTGGCTTAGTTACATCCCCTCTCCAGTACGCACCAGCAACGGATTCGAGCTCAAGTGCTTTCCTATTGATAGTTCCAGTAGATTCAACATGGGGTCCGGCACAAAGATCCCACCATTCATCTCCTACAAGTATACAAAATTAGAGAAAGAAAACAACCAGCATTGAACCTTTAAGCAACTGACACCACAGCCTCAAAAACAAGATCCATCTATTCTAGATTGTCAATTTTGGATTGATTGGGAAAGGAGATAGATTATGCCAAGTATTTCTCTCTTATTGATAAATTTCACTACTTTATTCACTTACTTGTTTGTTACTCTAATTTGAATTTACTCTTGCAACCAAATCAATCAAAAACCCCTTTACTTGTATTTTCTCTAAGTTTTCTTAATTGTCTTAATTACACATTTAAACTCAGTTAGTAGAAGTGTAGAACCATTCCTTCTCTAGGGTTCAGCCCTTCTTGTCATTATACTCCTGTTTATTTGCACTAAGTAAGGATTATAAATAGTTAATTTTCACGTTTTAGATAGCGACGCTTAGAAGTGTCGCTCACCCACCCACATTTCCCTCCCCATCCATTCCTCATCAACCACACTTGCTGACCAAACAAGGGATTTTGTCCTCCTCCCTTCCCCCTCCTCCTTTTCCACCAGATCCTTCCATTCAAGCAAATTAAACCCACAAATAATATATTTCCTCCGTTCAATTGAATTGTTTATGTTTTCTATTTTAGGCCATTATATTTGACTGTTTAGATTTTCTTATATGGATATCTTTTGATCAATTGAATGACCCACATACCCTTCCTTATCTACTTTTGTACTTTCTGGGGTGTGGGTGCAAAACGGTATGGAGCTGACATTATGGTATTTTGGTAAATAAGCATATGAAAAGTAGAGATACCCCCACTTTCTTAATATTTGTGCAAAAAGTAAACATACACAATTCGATGGAACGGAAAAAGTACTCTTTAATTAAATTGTTCCAGGTAGTACTATGAGTTGATTGCAGAAGAAAACTGTAAAACATAAATTATGAAAAGTCTTACCGATATGATAGATTGTAATGGGCTCCTCTTTTATGCTGTTCAAAATCTCCAATTTGTAAGGTTCATTCTGCGCCATTATTCTCCTCTGTGCTTCATCTCTGGTAACTTCCTCTCTAACAAGTGGGAAATTTCGACCAATGATGCGCTCCTACAGATGATGTAAGAAATGAATTCTGTACCCTGAAACAATTATCTGATAAATACTTATACCCAACTATATCAGATCTACTCATTAAAAGAAGGAATTGCTGACTGACCATCTCCTTCTTAATTCTCTTCAAATCTTTGTCCGTTATAGGATCCATATCAAAGTCATAATAAAAACCATTATCAATCCATGGTCCGATTGTCACTTTGGCATTTGGGTACAACTTCTGAACAGCCATTGCCATCACATGTGCACACTGCAAATAAGCATAACAGCACAGTTACAAAATCAACAAAACAAAAGAACTAACTTGTACATAGTAGTAAAATAAATAAATAAGTACTCCGTATTTTTATTATGAGTACTGTTCGGAATATAACACGTTATTGCATTATTCTTGATTTAGGATTTTAAGATTTAACTTCAATAAGCTGGCAAGAGAACGAAGTATAAAACATAAACCTGCGTCTTTACCCACTCATGATGGATCTCTTTTAAAATTGTACGTAGTACATCAACGATTAGGACTTTCAGGAATAAAACGACTGGAAGAATGAGAAAACAGTGAGAAGAAAAGACTTGAAAGTTACACAACCATCAAGTTCATATGCTAGCACAAAAACGCAGTTTATCACAATAGACCATATTAATATACTATTCAATCAGTTTACAAGATTGTCGCTATGGGCTATGGAAACAAATAGGGAGGTAACAATGTAAGCAAGAGTGCCAGGATACACAAGTAGTTGAAATTGACAATAAAACTAAGTACCGAGCCAATTTTTGCATACACAGGCAGAGTGACAACAGACATTGTTAAGGCTGTGGATAGCTTGAAAGTGAACAGCAGCTAAAAAATTCACTGGGATGGCACGAAGCTAAATATAAGAAAAAAGATTGTATTTGATAAAGAACTCCGCTTTGTATTCAAACAATCAGACAAAATCGAATAAACACAACACTCCGTTCATCACTCATCATCACTACCTCAACCCTAATAAAGAGGCTCCCACTCGCAGCGGTCAGGAGCTCAGAAGCACTCATCATTTCCTTCCTTTCCAAGTATAGAGAGGTCATTTCGGAGTTACCCATTTCGGATATTCATCTTTTTTGTAGATCCATTTCAAGTTTTCATCTTTTCTTCACTAAATTGAAATATCCGATAAAAATCAAATGAAGGATTCAATCAAACATACCACATGAAACCTGGTAAAACCTACAATTTCAACTTCAGTTCGACGAAACCCAGTAAAAATCAAATGAATGCAATCAAATTCCATTCTAATGCGTATACAAAACTCAACTAACAATCTACAATTCCAATGTCAGTTCAATGAAACCCAGTAAAATCTCCTTCCACCCTTCCCTGACAAATCGACCAACAACAATGTCTCAATTCCTCAAAGGCTCCATCTATGTTGCGACAAAGAGGCGGTTTCTGAATTACCCAAGATGAAAATCGGCTCTAAATTTGCATTGACCAAATACTACTCCCATCATTTTTCATAATTCCTCAACAAATTAAGCAAACTAGAAAAAAAAAAAAAAAAAAAAACAAAGATTAACGAAAAAACTCACAGTATGACGAATACGAAGAAGGGTATCAGAAGAATCATTGGTAGGAAGCTTAATCCTAAGTTGAGACAAATTAGCGACATTCAAATCATCAGTCTGAACGGTTTCAGAAGAAGCAACAGCAGTAGAAGTAGAAGTGCAAAACCCATTTCTGTGAAAGTTGTTTAATGATTGAAAAGAAGCAGGAAGTGAGGAGGGGTGATGTTGTTTATAAGAAAAAGAGGGTTTATGAGAAAAGAAACGACGAGAATTGGAGAAAAGAGATAGAGTATTAATGGTGGAAGAGATGGACATCTTGTTGATGACAAACATGGTGATGAATTATTTGTCGGATTATTTGTATTTGTACGATCTCCAGACCAAGTTTTGTTACATCTCGTGTGTGGTGGTGAACTGTGGTGATGGAGGAGGGTTTTGAGGTGGTTTGAAAGTCATGGATTTAACTAAACTCATTCATTTCAAAGGATCACATAAGTCGGTGTTATTCTAATTTTCTTACCTAATAAAAAATAATAATAATAATAATTACGAAATTTTTTTTTTTAAAAAAAAAAAAAAATACGGTATCAATTTGGTTGGGATTGAAAATAATCATCGTTTTGGATTCACATAGACAGGGATTTTGAGCGACTCTAGAAAGGCTATAGTCACCATGTCGCATGGTGTCTTTAAAAATAGAGTTCCCTTACCAGAAGAAAAAAAAAAAAACTAAGTTGGTCAATTATAGTCCTTAAATCCTTAAGAGTTTGTTTGGCAAAAAAACTACCTAGTACCTCATTTTCATAAATCTACCTGAAGTTTTTAATTTTGCTATAAACTATCTAATATTTTATACTTTTTATCGAACACTACCAAATTGAAATTAATGAGCAAATTCGACAATCTTTTTGCCAAATTAACTAAATTTCCGACAAGAAATCAAAATGTCAATCAAATTAATCATCATTTCGTCCAAATTAGCCACAATCTCAGCCAAACTAGTCAAATTGTAGTAAAAAAATTGAAGTAACTAAGTTATTAGCTAATCAAAACAGTTGGTTGTGGTTAAGTATAGTAAATAGTGTATGTAATATGCCAAAAATAATGTTTTCGAGTTAGAATTTTGTCTAATTTGATTGGAAATTTCAATTTGGTAGTGTTCGACAAAAATTAAAAAATATTAGGTAGTTTCTCGCAAAGTTAAAAACTTTATGTAATACTTATGAAAATGAGGTAAATATTAGGTAGTTTTTGACAAAAAAACTCAATCCTTAACATCTAAATAGTAATTGCGTTTCTAATAAATTTCAAAATGTTAACCATCTTATTAGTGTATACCATATACTATGAATTTTAGATGATGATAGAATATTTCCTATTCATTTTTGAAAGGAAAATGCTCTCATTTATATATAGAGTATTCGATGTCATACATAACAACGATATAACGACTCTTTAAATGGGTATAAGTAATTAACCTTTTTTCCTTCAAAAAAAAAAATTAACCGTAAGCATTAAACTCATCAAATCACGGCTCGAGTTCAATTAAATCTTGAGCTTCAATTCTAACTAGCTAACTCTATCCGAGCTTAACCAAGTCTCGAACTTTAGTAAGGCTCAAATCGAGAACTTAATGGCCACGTTTTTTAAACGACATAATATTAATATTTTATTTATTTTATTTATTTTAGTTACATGTTATTTCATTTTTGTAACTATACTCGTAGAGTTCTAGTTTTCTTTACTTTTATTATTAGACTTGAAAAAGATTCTAGAAAAGGAAATAATGATAAAACTTCAATCAATCTCGAGCTTCACTTGAGCCAAGTCTTTTTCCAAGTCCAGCATAAACTTACTCTTCATCTTTTCGAGTTGGGCGAGCTTTGAGCCAAGTGAGCACTTAGCTCAAATTTGTTAGGTGAATTCAAAGACTCAAACCCTAACGGTCGAGCTAATAACTCACTTTAGACCCCTAGTTGAACCATATCTCTGAACTTTAATTAAGATCAATTAGGCACATCGCAAATAAATAGACTAAAAAAAATTCCTTAATGCCGATACATCCTGGTATACAAAAACAACAGAAGAATATAGAATCACGTCATCTATTAACATCAGAAATCAGGATCGCAAGTTACACTGCTATATCTATGCCTTGGGCTGGCTTAGTGCTTCCGACGTTTCTCCTTTTTTTTCTTCTTTTTATCCCGATCTCTTGACTTGTGCTTCTTCGAGTGTCTCTTTTTGGACCCTCCTGAACTACCCTTCTTTGATCTCTTTTGCTCTTCTTCAGACTCGTCATCAGAAAATTTACAACGTTTCGAGGAGGAAGGTCTTTCAGGCCCCAAAAGGACCCGCTGGGGTCTCTCATTGTCAAAGTAATTAGAAATTGTACATAATCGATCATCTGACTCTGGTAAAACAGGGAGATAGGGACCAGTTTCATCCATCCTTGACCCTACAGAGCCCCTGCCGCGTTTTGCCCTGAAAACAGTGGATCATCAAGTTAATTGTCAAGAACCCTCCAATACCATAAACGAAAAGGGCAAATATTAAAGAAGGTCAAAAACTTACGGTTCCTATATAAATCAAAACTTTGACTTTCTTATATCAAAGTGTCGAAATATTGAAATTAAATGTGAATAAAATAAGTACAATGAGAGAAAAATTTACAATTGTAATTTTGTCATCTTTCACAAAACTATATTTTCATTCAAAAGAACTGAAATGGGAAGATAAGCTAGGTTCAGAGAGAGTATGAGACGGTCACACGCACATATGAAACTAACCCATTAACTTTATAATCCAAGGATTATGCATAAAAACTCGGTAGGTGGTACTTGTGAGACTGTCTCATACATGACTCTCCAAGTCTAGAAGTAAAGGTGTTACAATACCTCGATTGGAGAAATTCCTCCAGCTCTTCATCCTTCAAGCCGCTATCTGCCTCAAAAGGACGTCCATCATATGATCTTTTGGTCGATGAGCACGAGGGATTCGGATCATGGCTCTTGCTTCTGTTTCTGGTTGAATCAGAATCTGTGTCCCTGCTACCATGACAGCCCTCATCTCTCCGCCTACGTTTAGACCTATTGTCCATCTCTAGCTCTTTCTGCCGAGCCCGCCACATTTCATTCACCTCTACAACTCTATTAGCTGTCAGCATGAAAGAAAGCTTATTAGGAAACTATTACAAACTAAAAAACAAAAGAAGTATACGACACATGGTTAATAGTTAATACAATGAGAACTCGGAAAACAGCAGATAACATTCATCTTCTGGACTTATGCATTTAATATGAACTGTGATAACGTCTTTAGTTTTGGCACTTATAAGGCAATACAAGAATGGTGGGCCAGAAGTCCGGAACCACCAGATTGTGCTTTTAACGAAATCTCGGTAAATGTTTATATTTCTGTGAGGCTCAACAGTTCAATCTCCAACAAAGATAATCCGTTAAAAGCACTTTTTTTTACTCCTTGTTCACGTTGTCATTGTCATCTTGTTTTCACCATTTACCCAAAACAAATACTTGAGAATTTTCTGCCTAGATACCATAAAGGCAAATCATTCAGCTCGTAACCATGAGTCCATGAGGAAACGAAAGTCACATTGTAAAGAAAAAAGAAGCACCCAACAGACATCAACTTCAACATAAGCAAGTCATCTAAGTTACATTCAACAAAAAGAACATATACCGATTGTACAAATTGCAAAGTTTCTCGCTACTATAATAGAGACCAAAGAATTTCGTGTTGGGTTCATGTCGTGTTTTCAGATCTAGTCAATGTTTGCTAGCTCAAGCTACCCATGAGAGTGTTGATGGTCATAATTTGTAGCCCTTAACAAGTGTACAAAGGGTGGGGTAAATGCAAGTCACCACCTCTACGTTTCATTATATACTCTTTCCGATTTGCATTGTCTCCATTTTGACTTCAAACAATATTGACTATGACCAATATTTTCTCATAATGTACAATAAAACTTTAAAACTATGAAAATAATTGTTTTGATAAATGAGCTCTCTCCACCAATTTCCACTAGATGTCCCCTCTCAACCCCTTTCTTACATATGACAACAATATGCTAGCACCAATGGGGTAAATACCTTCAAGCTTTATATAACTTAGAACTTGAAATGAAAAAGAAGTAATTCTATAATGAAGACAGAACATTATCAGTAAAGGTGATTCTTTATTGCAAAAAAAAAGGCTAACTTTAAAGAATATCACTTTTTAAAGTACTATACAGAGCAAGAAATCCAAAGTATATGGACTATTGAAAGACTTTGATACACAGGATTTTATCCTAGAAATTGCATCATGATGTTTCTAAAACCTATAGCCATTAAACATGATCACAATTTGCACCAACAGCATATTCCACATGATCGAAACATGAAACAGAATGTTCAAGACCGAATTGTAAGGCTACCTTTGTCCTCGGATCCAAAATAAGTCTTGTTAAGACCGGAAAGTTTAATTTTAAGACTTAACTCAGAGTCTCCTATTTTTTCACCTTATCCTCAAACTAGTTAGACTAGTGAAAGAACTCTACAACAATATATGAGACCCGCTTTCCCACACACATTCTACTATTCACGAGTCACAAGTTGAGTCTTAGATTTCCAAGACTCAACTTAAGACCCAAAAAAATTTAGGCTACTTTATCCCAAGTCTCATGCTCAAATCCAATTCACAAATGTGGCATCCAGAGATACTAACGTGTACCAACCATTATCAGGTGTTTAGGAAATTCAGTTTTCATAAAGCCATGTGTCAAGTATGTTTACAAACTCCCCTCATATATTGATGTGTACTGCATATTTGGTAGGTCTGAGACATTCCACCTTCTCCACTTACCTAACATAGAAGAGTATGTGTACAAAGTCCCCATGTGTACTGCTTATTTGGTAGGGGAAATTTAAGAGCAGTATTTAGTTGTAAATATGAGAAGTGAATTACTACATTCTCCACTTACCTAAGGTAGAAAAGTACAACTCTCCCTCAATGTTATAGGAGATGAGAATTCTTACTGAAAGTCAAATGCCACATCTTACCGAACTTTTCTCGACTATAGAGCTCTTCTCATCTGTTAATGTCACTAACATGACATTAATCCCATAATACTCCTACAAACTTTAATTGTACACAAACTAGGAGGGGAGGGGTACGGGGGGAAAGGAAGGGAGGGGGATGGAGTATGAGTGTTTTTGGACACAATTTCCCTCGAAATCTTATCTTTCTCACCGTAAAGCGATTTTGATTTGCATAGAAGGACGAAAATTTGATCAATCTAAAACCCTACATCTTTATTTACTAGCCAAACACGGGATTTTACGTATTAAGATGAGACTACCAAATATTGCTAAAAACACCGAGTTTGGCCGTTTAGGGGTCAATTGAATCAGGGATACTTGTTACGGGTAATGAAGCTGAAAGCAAGCGCAAACACAACTAATCACGGCTTCCCAATAATCGAACAAAAGAAGAATTGAAAGAAAGAATAAACCTTGCTCAATCCCACGAATAGTGGCGGTAAGGAAACGAGAATTGGGACGGCCACGGGCAGTGGGTTTGTGAAGATAAGCAAAAACGCCTTCTTGTTGAGCTTGACGCCGCAATTCCGCAGCTTCCTTCAATAGAATTGAAGCTATTCTATTCTCGGTTTCCAGATCCATACCTATAATAAAATCAGATAGCTAACAATTCAAATGTCAACTTTTCAAAAAACTAAAAACCCTAAATTAAAAGAACAGAACAAAATATAAGGGGAACTGCGTAATTGAGATTACCTACCGCCGAGAAAGGATGAGATGATCAAAATTAAGCAATCAGAGGAACGGAATTTGGTGGGTTTTTGAAGAATCTTGATGATCAGACTAAGACGCGACACGTGCAATTGTATGATCGAATATTTGATAATAGAGGTGGTCCGGTGATCCAACCATACAAGGGAGGGGTATAGACGGAGAAAGAGGCGTCCGAATGAGAGTATATATTTAAGGGGGAATTTAAAGTCGGGACTTGGTTTGGTGTTGGTACGAAATTAGGAATCAAATTAGGGTGATTTAATTAGGGCAAGTATTCAAAGTTTTGAAACTCAATTCTAGACATGATTAATGGATCTATTAAGTTGGGTTTGAATCGATCAGTTTGGGTTAGGTTTGATCAGGTTAGCAAGAATTTGGTTCAGATCGGCTCAGATTCGGATCATTTTAGGGAATCATCGGGTTATTTAGGGATAACAATCGTTTTTCTATGATAAATATTCGGTTTGCATACAGATATCGGTACAACTTTAGAAATTAAATCAGGTTGATATGTGCTAAAACTCATCTCCGCCATTGGGAATTAAAAGTTACGAGGTTTGGTTAGTGCAATGGTATCGGGAATGAATTAAGAATCTAATTAGGGTGATTTAATTAGGGGAAACATTAAGAGTTTTTGAACTCGATTCCACATACCTTGTATTTGATTTAACTATGGAATAAAAAATCAATTTTTTATGTCTATTTTATATTGATTTAATAGTATGTACTTATGTGTTAATTTTGTTCTTTAAAATTTTACTAGATTTCATACCCGAGTGTTGCTGAGGTCATATCACAACAATGTCGGAGCTCATTCGTGTCTATTAATGGACAAAGTTAAAGTCCATGGACCTCTAATTAGACTCTCTAATTAGATTATCAAATTACTTTTAATTTAGTACTTTAGATCTACGTAACATGCATGCAAAAAGACATTATAAAATAAAAGGTAAGAAATCGAATTTCCTTACATTGGTTATGGATAAAATAATGGCACAGATCTTGTTGTTCTTGAGCTATGTAAGATGGATGATCCTCCAAGACAATGAAACTTCCAACAAGAAAGTCTCCTTCCAATTGCACCCTATAACTAATACCAAATTAAAAAGATCTACTATATATTAACTAGATATATATTAAATCTCCCTTGAATATATATTAAATCTCCCTTGAATATATAAAAATTTATTAACTAACAATTAATTGCTAAAATCCGTCTCAATTAATTTATTATTCAGGTATCGCATAATTAAATAATAAATTCCGTCGGCCCGAATTCAAAACTCGATCTCTCTAAATAAATCAATCTACTAACTCTTAGTCAGTTTATCAATGGACTAATGTTACTGTATCTCATACAGACGGTTAGTTAACAGTTGGGGTTCGTGTAATACTACGGTTTTCCCTGCCTTTGGTGACTCGACCGAGTAAGACTTACTCTGTCGAGTAAGTCTGTGTCTTTTTAAGTCAGAGTCAGGAAGTGTGGTACTCGATCGAGTACTAGAGTCACTCGATCGAGTAAGGGTCACTCGATCTAGTAACCTCCTTACTCGATCAAGTAAGTCACTTATGCGGGTCGATTAAGTTAGGTTTTGTTAATAACGCGAGTTTAATTATTAATCAATACGACGACTTTCTCATTATTTCGTAACCTTAAACTTTCACAAGAAAAACCTCTCAAGAGATCGTTACTTTCTTCACTCGCGCTATTTGCAAATCTCGGAGCTTGAGTCGGTAGTTTTCAGCGTCGTTTGTGTCATCGTATTCCTTGTCTCGAGGGTAAGATCTTCATACTGTTTTTATGCCTTTTCGTTATTGCTGACTAAACCCTAATTTGGGGGTTATGGGAGTTGTTTGGGGGTTTTGAAGCTAGAGTTGTAATATGTGATTGTATGTGTGAATATGAGGTGGATTCGTAGAGGATCAATTCTGAGTTGCTTGAGTTGCTGTTGGTGTTTGCTTTCAGGTAGGGTTTCCCTACTCAGTTACTGTCTTATTGAATGGCATTATGATTATTTGTTGTTTGTATGATATATTTGGTTATGTGTTGGATGTTGTTGTGATGTGGTGGAGGTGGAGATTGGAGTGTGTTGCGAGATGCGTTCTCGGCTGAGTKGAGTCACTTGCGGGAGTGGCTTCACGCCSTTGATTCGCCCTCCGTGGAACCCGCCACGGGAGGGRATGTGCACATTAATGAACATGGGTTATCGCTCGGTATGATGAGCGGGGCTTAGGTGGGAACGGCTGTGGTCCCCCACTGGCAGGGCTACACACCTTGGGTGTGTAGTTAGTGATGTGGAGTGAGGTGGTGTGGTGAAGGAGATTGTGTGGTGTTGTTATGTTGTTGTTTATTTGGTTGTTGTGACAGTAACTGACCCCGTGTTGTGTTTTGTAACTGTGATGATCCATTCGGGGATGGTGAGCAGATGTTGAGTAGGTATAACATTGTTGCGCATGGGATGACTGGGCAATCACCTCGATAGAAGTCTTCCGCTGTGTCGTGTCTTACGGTAGATGGATTTTGAGACTTGTTTTTCAGTTAGTTTGTTAGACAGTTTTGTTAGACGGTTTGATAAACGACGTAACATTTAATTTATTTATTTTTTTAAAGTCGTTTCTTTATCGTCTTGTGATTATCATTGCCTCGGGAAACCGAGATGGTAGCATCTCCATACCTAAGGTGGCCTTGGTAAGGCACTTTGGAGTATGGGGTGTTACAGTTCGTTCCAATAGGTGTGACCGAAAGAGATCGGCTGAACACCGCTGTCCCACGACGGTAGCGTCAAACTCTAGTTAGTCAACCGTTACCGATATACGTTAATCAGCTGACAAGTATTGCCAATGAATATCCCGAGTATATTCCTTAAAATGAGATTTAATATGTACGCGCACTATTGTGAATGACACTTACTCCAACATAAAGAGTAAAGTTGTTTGGTTTGGTTTCTGGAATGGAATGAAATGGAGTTTCTCTATTATAGTGTTTGGTTGTTGTATGACTAGTTTAGTATAGTTTTTTTTAATAAATAATTTACTTATAAAATAATGATATATCATTAATTATCCATATTTCTCGTTATTGTTTCTTGCTTTGTTGACAATTAATCAAGAAAATTGAATAATGCGGTGAAATGTATATTAAACAAAATATTTTTTTTATCCACAAAGCTAATGATTTCAATTTTTAAATTCTTTCAATCTTTT
Source organism: Silene noctiflora (assembly GCA_009801015.1). Classification (NCBI taxonomy): domain Eukaryota; kingdom Viridiplantae; phylum Streptophyta; class Magnoliopsida; order Caryophyllales; family Caryophyllaceae; genus Silene; species Silene noctiflora. Next base: position 64,418 of record VHZZ01003071.1, on the reverse strand, counting down.
TTGTCATGAAAATAATAATAGCGATTTACAATTTTGTTTTATATGTAGTGTTTGTCAAGTCATCCACAAATAATAATACCAATAAAGATTTAGCAATTTATAGTTTTATATAAATTTTATTTATATTTCAAGTAAGAGATTATCGTTTAGAGTTGGGTGAAAATAGTATAATTTGATGAAAAAAAAAAATTAATTAAAAGATAATAATTTAATGAATTTAAAATGTCATTATTAGTTTCTCTTTATAATGAAGGCACATAATATAACTAACTTTCCTTATTTAAAAAGATGTTTTTTTGAGGGAAAAATATGAAAATTCGTAGTAGATAGGAGATGGAATGGAGTTAGATACTCATTGAATTTTAACTTCATCCTAGTGTTTGTAGATTCAAGGTTCAAATCCCCTATATTCTTCATTATAATACGACTAAGTGCGTGTTTCGTCAGACAAAAAAACTCATTGTTGATTCTAGTTAATCTCTTGGAAAAAGTTAATATATTCCCTTCTAGTCGATTATTTCTTCTGTCTTCCATGTTGCACAAGAAATAAGGAACTGATTTTGGACCACATAAAGCACTCTACCAGTTCAAGGACTATACAACCGGATGTACACTGTTATTGTACATCCAAGGTTATTTTAGTCCTTTTTTCTATTAATTTTACAAAAAAAAAAAAGGAAAAAACAAAGTAACGTAACCTAATTTTCAATCCAATTCCCCTTCTCTTCCAGATTTCTCTAACTTCCCCCATCTTCCTCCATCATCCAGTTAATGAATCTCATCTCTTCCTTAAATTATTATATCAACCATTATATCTCTAATTATTCATAAGAATTTAATCAATTTTTACCATCAATAGTAGGCGAATCTTCGATGGCGGATGAAACATCAATTGTATCATCGTCAATGGAAAGGAGCATGAAACTTAAACATTTACCTCTGAATTAATGGTTTTGGAAACACAATTATATATTACGCCTCCCTCTCAAGGTAATTTTTTTAAGCTCGTATTCTTTTCGTATCTTACAATCTGTTGTACTTACTTAAATATTTGTCATCAAATAGATCATATT
>VHZZ01003071.1:42684-58234 GCA_009801015.1 Silene noctiflora | reverse complement strand
TGAACTCCGTTCCCGAGAATTAAGTAATGATTTAAAAAAAAAAAAAAAAAAAAAAACTACATCTAATAATTATTGCACCAAAATTTACACCATGGGTTGTGTTCTAGTTCCATATGGGTTGGAACCATTACCATGATGACCGTGTTTGGCAGGGCCGTCTTTCTTCCTCTTCAACACGACGGCCCATGTAAACACCTCTAGAGCAATAGCAAGAGCGCCTAATGCTATGATAATGCCTGTGTAGGTCGTCTTCCACTTCTTTAGAGGCTCCAATATATCGAATCCCTTGTATATGTTGATGACACTTAGAATGATGACCGAGTATCCGATTGCATGATGGTAGATGTTCCAGTATAGTCTGTACTTGTTATCCTTCTTCGGCCTCAAAAGCAATGCAAACACCTGCATGTTCAAATCCGTATTGGTTAAGTTTTATTATGATAATAAGTACGGAGTAAGATCTTAAAAGATAACATAACATACTGAGTACTGGAAAATCCCGTCCTAAAAGAGAAATCTTCCAAATTTTCAACAATTTTGCATTCACACACTTATAAAAGACTTGTTGTGCAAAAACTGATTAAAATCCTTGTCGAAAGGTTGAAAATTCATATAGGAGTCTCATCGTACCATAAGTCAAAATTTCGTCACAATTAGGTGAATTTCTATCAATATTTTGAAGAAACCAAATTAAATCTCCACCTACAAAAATTGTCAAAGGACTACAAGAGTAAACACAACGTTTGTTGTTTGCCTACTTATTCCGGCAAATCTACACCTACCGACTCCTCTCATTAAAACATTAGCAAAGAAAATGCGGAAAAACTACGTAATAGGATGTCATGAACACGTCCTTTACATTTTAAAAAGACTAGTTGACGATAGTTGCACACGAAATCCTTAGTCTTACGTTGAACCAATTGCATACGTATACTTCATAAATAGACTTCAAGTCAATACGTACTTCGTATGATATTATTCCTCTCTTCACTTTTAAGGTCAACCAAGTTTGATCGAACGAATAATTATGGAGTTTGATGGAATGATAGTGATACCCTCATGTAAGTTTACAAATTTCACAAATTCTTATTTAAGACGCCCATTATCCGTCTTAAGTTTAAGACGGATAGTGGCTTCTCACACAAATGCAAGTGGGTGGGAAATGGATATACCCACTTACCTCCCACTTGCATTTGTGTGAGAAGGTCATTATCCGTCTTAAGTTTAACGGATAGTAACCGTCTTAAGCAAGACCTTCTGAATTTCACAAATTTATATTGACCAATACACCACCTAATAAGTTCTTTTGGTGGTTTTGGATCTACTTTAAACGGGTCAAACCATATTTAATTAAGTTTTGTCGGGTCAAACATTCTATCAAGGTGAAGCCGATTCAGATCATTATCATTCATTCGAATCATTATTAAGCAAAGTTTTGTATGTACTATGGGCTCAAATATAATATACTTCCTCCATTCAACTCCGATCCACTCTAACACTTTGCTTTTTCACGTTTGCCAACGTGTGTTTTACGCGCTAAATATCGTTAGAAATTATAAAAATTAGATATTTTTAATGTACTCGTAAAGACGAACCAAACAAGATCCTACATGAATATATTTCACTTATGTATTGAGAGAAAATTGAAATTAAATACTCAATTATGAATAGTGTACAAATTAAGAAGTGTTAGAGTGGCGTTAAATGGAGGAAGTAATAAGCTAACAATTTTGTTTTGGACATTAGCAGGATTAAAGAGTATCCCCTACCGTCAACCTAACTAAAACCAGATAGGAGTAAGTAATTACCCATTAAGTTGCCTTGGATGAAAATTCTTTTTACGCAAGTACCGAATCACAAAACAAACCCTTAACCGTTTGCCTAAGAGATAAGAGTCATCATTACTCACAACAACCAACTTCAATTATTAATAAGCTTAGATAATTAATCGGATTTAAGTTATTTTAAAACGTGTTTAAAATAGATTTGCGTGGAAAACACAGACTATATCGATCGTCAATTTAACTTACAGACAGGTGTCCGTCTTGCTTAAGACGGCCACTATCAGTCTTGCTTAAGACGGCCACTATCCGTCTTAACCTTAAGACGGATAGTGACCCTCTCACACACTTACAAGTGGGAGGCAAGTGAGACTATCCATTTTCCATCCACTTGCCTCCCCACTTGCAAGTGTGTGAGAGACAACTATCCGTCTTAAGGTTAAGACGGATAGTTATCGTCTTAAATAAGAATTGGTGTACAGACTATATCGATCGTCAATTTAACTTTCACTAATTAAAGTTCAATTTAAATTACTTACAAAAATGTCAATGATGTCATACCACTAATAATTCCATGTTACGTGTCTTTGATTAAAAAAATGTGATATGTTTTGGTGCAATGGTTAAAGTATGTGTGTGATTAAATATGTACATGTCGTGTTAACTAAGCTTAGCCTACCACACGGGTCATGGGCCCATTAAACCATAAGTGTGGTCAGTGTCGACAATCAAATTAATACTTCCTCCGTTCTAGTCATTTTACATTTTCCGTATTTGTGACAGCAAAGAAAGAAGAGTGGACCAGTTATTAGACGGAAAGTGGATCAAATTGAGTATAAGAGATTAAGTTTTTCATCAAAGACATTCCTAAAATAGGAAGGTAAACAGTTACTAAAACATCTAAAATATAATAGGTAAACGATTGATTGGGACGGACTGAGTACTGACAAAAAATACACAAACATAGAAATGCCCAATGATGGAGTAAACAGAGAGTGCTAGTTCAATTCTAGCTTAATTAAACATCAAAGGAAATAACGGGGAAAAAGTCGAACCTGAAGTGTTGCGAGGCAAAAAAGGGTGATCCCAATGTTCCGGTGAGCATGGTAAACTATCCCAACTGATTCACTACCAAGTTTAAGACCCGTGCCCCAACCAGCGACCCCGAGAATATAGGCCGATGTTTGGCAAGTAATGTGTATGTAAAACCAAGCCGGGTCTGCTGACTTGAACACCCTCAAATACCTTGCTATTATGGCTCCTAATGGCATTAGTGTTCCCCAACTTATAGCATTTAGCACTCCATGTATCTGCAATTTTCATCGAGATCGACCATTTCAATATGAGTCGTAAATTCATAATAGGTTAATTAATTTCACAAATGCATAATCGAGGTACTATACACTTCTGTTACTCTCACTCTCACTTGGCTGCAAGTGTCCAATACGATTATTTTCCAAGAAATTTTCATTTTTTAGTGACGAAACCAAAGTATAGTGTCAAAGTAACATAATATACATATCAAACTAGTCAATTATCACTCTAGTGATTCTTGAGTTGTCCTAAAGAAAAGGACTCGACAACCAAAGAAAAGTTGAAAACTTTTTACTTGTTTATTTTAGAAGTAGTTATGTTCACCTATCATAATTTTATCATCATCATCTTCATGATCAATCCCACCAAACACCCACTTATTACGCTTTGGCATACAAAAACCAAAACCAATATCCTAAATTATCTTCAAAATGCACATTATAGAGTTATTGATGATTGGGTCACTTTATATTACACTAATCATTATTAAGGACGTTCTAGAAACGTAATCAGTTTAATCGGTATGTCTCACTTTAAATCATCGAATGGGATACAATAATGTTTTTTAAGTCATCAAATTTGAATGACAAAGTACATTACTCACTAGCAACTACGGAGTATGTTTTTAGGCAAAATCTCATTCGTGACGGACTGTTTTCATTTTTCAACCCCATTTTCAAGGTTTATTAGTTACACAAATTTTTATTTAAGATGACCACTATCCGTCTTAAGTTTTAAGACGGATAGTGGTCTCTCACACAAATGCAAGTGGGAGTCAAGTGGGTGGAAAATGGATATACCCACTTGTCTCTCACTTATATTTGTGTGAGAGGGCCACTATCCGTCTTAAGCTTAAGACGAATAGTGACCGTCTTAAGTAAGAACATCTGAGTTAGTTATTACACGCCAAACTACCTATGTGAAGCCCATTCCGGTTTGTGAGTTGTCCACCTACTTATTATTACAGGCCAAAACTACCAATGTGAAGCACATTCAAACTTTAGTAGGTATGTTAGATTGTTAGGTGGCATTCATATTGTCTAAAATAATGTGCAGATACGATAACATTAATTTAATTCAAATCGACTCTACGCAATCTCCATCTGATTCCAAAATCGGCACCCTAAAAACTAACGTAATCCTTAAAACAATCTGATTAAAAATGACTTATCTATGACAAAACCGTTTTTATATTTATCATTACGAGCTGACCTAAAATGACTCGAACTCGAAATGAATAAATTAGAAAACTTACATTCTTATTCTTCTGAGTGGAACCGGCAACAGAACCGGAAGAGGTGGTTTGACCCGACAGGAAGTTAATGGTAGCAGAGGATTTGAGGTTAGCGGTGACTCGAGGATGCATACCTGGAGTGCCACCTGAAACTGGGCCCACTTGCCATACTTGGTTCATTGTTGTCTTTGGTGGTTTTATTGTTGCCATTATTATTATCTCCTTATTACCCCTGCTCATTGCTGTCAACTTTTCCACCTGTGAGTATTATTCCAGGGTTAGCATCGTCATTTTGTTATGGTGGTTGACTCATGACGTAAGCATGACATTTGGGTGAGCTCATTTAGAGTTGGAGTAATTTGTGAACTTGCTTTCTAGGAGTAGAAGCTAATCAAGGGTCTTATCGTGTGATTATGGATTCGTTTTCCATCGTAATCACCAAAATTCAATAAATAAATTAAATCAACAAAAACAGAATAATACAGGCCACAGGTACTAAAAATACTCGAGGTACTAAAACTATTACTCGTTGTGAGACCGTCTCAACAAGACAGACTATATTGTTTATTACTTCATTATTATTGTGTAAGACAATCTATTTATTTAAGGGCAATTCTCATTTGTGACGGAAGGTATCCGTCACTTTGAGAAGACGGGTACCAAATTGTGAGACAAAAGACCCATGAGAGGAGAGAGGAAAGCAAGTGGAGGGGTGCCCCCACCTTTTGCTTTATTCGTTTTGTGAGTGGCATTACCCGTCACAAATACCGACTCGTCACAAGGGAGACGCTTTGTTTATTTAAAAGATACTCATTTATTAATAACAATAAAATTAAGTAGCTATTCGCTCTATCGTTCCTTCACCTTTCAATTCAACCTTATGACACGGTTTGGAAAAAAATAATACTAAGTACCCACTAAAAAAAAGTAAAGGTAAGCATAAAAATAGCGTTATTGAGAGACCTCTCACATAATGGAAGGAGTGAGTTATTTAATTATGATTTTTCATGTTATGTCTCCCACTAATTTAGTGAGATACGGACTCTCGGAAGGCCCAATGACTAAATAAGAGAGAATTTGAAGATATTTAAAATTAAAACTATATCTAAAAGGAAAAATGGAACATACAAAGAAATTGACCAACTAAACAATATAGAAAATTCTCCAATATAAGAATGTTTTAATTTTATACTGCAATGATATTTCTCCTATTTTGTTCATACACATTATTAATTGTTATCGTAAAACAAAGTATACAATAAGTCTCCCTTGTGGCTTATGACGGGTCAAATATCTCTCACTTGTATAGATAAGACAAATCTAAGGAATACAAAATGTTTGTCTTTACCTACTTACATGGATAATATTTGTGACGGATATATCGGTTACAAATGAGAATTTGTGTAAAGTATATATGGATTAAAGGCATCGTGATAATAAGTTATGGTTACGACGGCGTTAAATGAGACAAGCCGAACCAATTGTGCGTGTTTACATAACGCGTGGCTTAAATACATCCGTAGTCAATCCAAAGGCCCTTCACATTTGGCAATTGGCATACCATGTGCCCCTGCCCTTAATTAATTTATACGTTTTCTCTAAAAAAAATAATTAATCACTTAATTGCTTCTACAAACATACTCCGTAATTGACAAATAAAACAACCAAATCAAATAAGAATCACATGATCAAATTTTCAACAAATCCGTCCCTCACTCACTATCACTAACATTAACAAGAGACCGTCTCTTAGAAATTTACGAACTCAGAAAAACACAAACCTGAAAACTCAAACTGGATTTAGCAAGAGTGGCAGAGTAACCACTTTTAACATCGATATCCGAAGTATAAGCATACATAACACCAGAAGAATTCTGAAGTGCTACCAATGATTGTGCCCCAATCATCCCTTGTCCAGTTGGATTAAGAGCCCACGCAACCCAATTAGACGACGGGTTTACCCCGGTGGCTCGGAACGCAATATCCGCTGTCCCAGCCACCGGGTCATATGTCCAATATAAGTACGAGTTCAATTCCGGAAAATCATTACAAGTTGTGTATTTTTTGTTGTTAGGTGAGAAACTTTTGCATGATTGTGCATTTGTGGTTGTTAAACACAAAGAAAATTGGATTATAATTAATGACAATAATAACAATAATATATTATGATGATTTGTTTTGATCATTTTTTCCATTATTATTGTTTTTTTGTGTTTAATTTGAGAGGTTAGCAAAGTTTTGGGACCAAAATGAAAAAAGTGTGAGGTTATGGAGAAGAGGTGAGGGAATTTATATATATATATAGGGAGAAATAAGAGAGGGATGAAAGAAAGAGGGGATTGTTGTGACGAGGAAGGTTCTAAATGAGTGTGATTTGGTGAGATTGTGGGACTCGATGGTAAAATGTTGGCCAAAAAAGTTTGGGTTAGTTGACTAGTTCATGAGTAAGTTAGAAATCAAAATTTGGTCTCTTTGAGTGGGAATGGTTCTATCAGGTAGGGTAGTAGGAGTGTGTCCGTGTCTTCGTGTGTCCACCTTAGGTTGGATATGGGTAGTGCCCTCTTACAATATACAAGTGGTAAATCAAATAAGAATTAAATGAAGCACCTCATTTCCCCTCCCACTTGTGATATTGTGAGAGAGACACTATCCATCTTCAGCTTGTAATGGATAGTGTCCGTCTTCAATGAGACAAGTTGTAAGTCATAAGTTTGTAACTACACCAAAAATAATAACTTCCTCTGTCCTCGCCTCCTCGGTTATTTGTTTGTCTTTAATTTTTAGCACAAAGACTAAAAAAACAGAGGTGGTCAATTATTATTATTATTATTATTATTATTATTATTATTATTATTATTAGATGTTAAGTAAACTGAGGCTCTTTTTAGTAAACAACGAATTAAGTTCAGCATAAGTAGATTATAAATGACAGATTTTATCAGCAGGTTTGACTAGCATATTATAATTAGCCGAATAAGTTTGGGTGTTTGATAATTGGCGAATTACGATTAGTAGATTGTTAATTTTCTTTGTAAAATGCAGTAAAATTTCCTATTTTAGAATATGCTAACCAGTATGCTAGGGAAGCAGCATATTGTAAAACAGCATATTAGCCACAAATCTGCTATTTTAATATGTTGTTACCAAACACTAAAATTAGCATATTAATTGGTTAAATATGCTAAAGCCCTTCAATATGCTAAAAATCGATCAATATGTCATTTACCAAACGCCCCCTAAATTGAGTATCGAAAATCCAATTGTCCATCAAAGACAATACTAAAATAGAAAGACAAATAATTGGCTGAGACAACCGAAAATATAATAGGCAAACAAATGACCGGACAGAGTGAATATTACCTCCATCCCAGTCAATAGTTATTTATTACTTTTGACACAAAGATTAAGGAAATAAAGATGGATGATTTTGGTCCATACAAAACATAACTCCACTCATATATGGAAGAGGACTCGCAAAAATATCCCAAAAATAGAAATAGAAAGTTATTCACTAATACACCCTAAAATAAAAATAAATTTCTCAACAAGGCGGAGCGAGTACTTCGTATTAATTATATTTATATTTTCAAGGATTATTTTCACATTTGAAAAGTCTATTTAATGAAATGGAATTATCACAACAAATATTTCCAAGATTTTATGTGAAATAATTCCGCATATTTTTAACGCGTACCCTATAAGAAGTCATTTAAGAAAATATATTTAAGGTTCAACCATAAGAGATAGAAAGATAATCCCATTCTTACCATTTTAATGAAAGGATCTTGAAAATATTACTTATATGGTTTCTTATCATGTGTCCTAAGAAAGATGAAGAAATGCTACTTGGCCATTGACCACTAGTCCATCACCGTGTTTGCAAAATGAAGTTGTTTGAATTAGGAGTAAAAGGATTGCTTGCTTATTAATTTTGTAGGTCGAATTTGAAAATGACAACCAAAGCAAACACGAGTTAACGTTTAAATCGAATCATAATCTTTGCTTGGTATGCAAATGTGTAAGTGTGTAACCACTAACATGTCCACACAACTTTGGTCTAATCACTCAGTGCATTCATACCCAATGATGGTGGGCCCTTCATATTCTATAACCGGGTCAGTTGAAGACGGACTCTATCTGTTACAAGTATAGCTGTTTATGGGTCGTCCCGTCCATTTGGTCCGTCCTGCCCAACCCGTTTTTTTAGTGGGCTTAGACAAATATTTTTTACCCGTAAAATTAAGAGCCGGCCCACCAAGCTAATTGGGCGATTATGGACAATAAGAAAAACCCGTGGGCCGGCCCGTTAAACTCGTTTACGGTTTAAATCCTATACTTTTTACTCTTAAAAATGACATTTTTTAAGAAATTTGTATCAATTTTATAGTGATGTCTAACAGTAAAACATACTCCCTCCTATTTCCTTTGTTGTTCCCTTTTGGTTTTGACACAAGAATTAAGTGAATCAATTTGGACCACACAATACACATGACCCTACATCAAATTGATTTTGGACCACACAAAGTTGTCCAAAAAGGGAAAGAGGAACAACAATGAAATTGGACGAAAATGGAAAGGGGAACAACAAAGGAAAGAGGAGGGAGTAATACATAAACTATAAGGGTAAAAATATAACTGAAATATTTATATTTTTAATTAACAAAATATTTAAATTAAATAAATGTTCAAACAATATTAATGTAAACCATAACAATTGTAAGATAAATTATAATTAATTATATTAATTATTATTCTTTAATTAATTTAAAATTGGATTAATGTATAATTGTAATTTTTTTAATAAGAAAACGGAAGCCCACTAGCTCGCGGGCTACTCGGCCCGCAAGAAAAGGGCGGGTACGGACACAACATTAGGCCCGTTTAAGCGGGCGGACCTTACTCTACTTTGGCCCGTTGGGTAGAATTATTCATTTTGGCCCGGCCCGAACCCGGAAATGATCAGTTCTAGTTACAAGCTGAAGACGGATAGTGCCCCTCTCAATATGCAAGTGACACTATCCGTTTTCAGCTTGTGATGGATAGCGTCCGTCACAAGTAACACGCTTTGTATTTCAAAAGCATTAAACTAAGTACAAAGTGCAACAAGGTATATAAATTTTTAAAAATAACAAAATATGTTTGCCAACTTTCGTGAAGGTCACTCCACAAACATATTTGGGCTAGACAACAGGTTAGGCCATTCGCCCCAATCATAGTTTCATAAGTTTCTTCAGTTTTTGTTAAATAGAATGTCTCGTGAGTAAAATTAGCGTACTGATTACGAGTTCAATTGTAAACACTAGTCGCCATTCCTCAATGAAACATCAATCGCAATCAGAAAGGGCGTAAAAACGAAGCTAACAAGAGGGTCAGATTAGGAATGAGTAACCATGTCTGTCATGTAAAGCTGCAGCTCATCTCGCTTTGAGTTTGTTACGGGCAACTCCAATGTCCACTGCAGTGCATTAATGAGGACGAGATCAGTAGAAACCCGGTGAAAATAAGAATTAGCAGAGAGACAAGTAAGCGTCCAAATAAATAACCAAATCCAAACTTGCAAGGACTTGGGATAGTGAGAATGTTAGATATGTCAGACATATCTAAGATTGCTATAGTTACAGGCTTATGGGGTCATGGGGGTAAGTTTCACAGTCTGATAGTATTAAGGGAACGCAAAGTTAACTATTGTGCTGATGAAAATTCAAATGAGTGGCTTCCGCGTATGATGAGGGTAGGGGTGCTGAAGTATAGAACCCTATCTACGGATTTCAACTGTCAAATTCAAATAATTTAGATTGCCTAAAACTCACCTCCTTGAAAACTTCACTGAATGTGGTATCCTCAAACCCCTGAAATCCCACAAGATAATTAGCCATGTACAGCATTGTAAATACACAAACAGAACAGATTTATATTTAAGAAAGACCGGACAAAGACGGGGAAATGTGAGAAATGTAGGTGAAAGAAGAAGAGGCAGTGTACCAGTTTACGGAACAGATACAGTGATGATTGATTTGATTCTCCAATTTTAACACGAAAAGTGTGGATTGCAAGTTTCTCAATAGCAAACGCCATCATCATTAAAACCGCTTCTTTTCCAAGTCCTTTGCCACGACTATGCTACCAAGAGACAAAATTAAAACAACTTTAAGGTTAAGTGACAGACTGACAGCACGTCAATAAAGAAAAAAATGGCTGGCATTTTTGTTCAAGGATGATTTAATATTTGAAACTTGAATCATTTCGGGCTCAAACACCCATTATTTAACAAAATGCAGGTCAGCAACCCATAGACGACAAAAATTCCAACAAATTTTGCACATAAGACCTGCTTTTGAGATTAGGTGGAAAACTAAATATTGCTCTCACTCAGTTTCTTATAGCATACAGAAGTACAGAACACAGTTGGGAAAGATTTTTTATGGAAAGTTCAAGGATGGCAGCGATTGCAAATACTACAGAGTGCCAGCAGGATGGCCACGGGAGCAGCGCAGCCAGAACCCGCTACTCACTAGTAAGAACTACCTTTTGATGGCTAGCTGCAGGTGCAAACGTGTAGTGGCAATTCTTTAACAGACTACAACATCAATTTTATATCCGTCTATTTCTGATGGGGCCAAGCCAATGACGGGCTTTGGGAAATGAAGAATGAATCAAAATGGCTAAAAAACTCTTGTGATAATGATGACACGGATGAGTATCATGCTAATATAGTATGCAACACACAAGTATACAACTCAACCAAATTGCTGCAAATCCTGTCTAATATGGTCTTCTTCCTAGCATCTACTGTCTGTCCATCTGTTATTATTTCACTTAGCAAGATTCAAGAGCATATCAGACAATTTATTTCCCTTTGCTTACACTTCCTATGATCTTTCCAAATAATGAATTTTGAACCCCTTACTCCTTTCCCTCCATTGCTCTCTATCCAAACTAAGCGTAGATTTTATAAGTCATTAAAATGAATACGATCGTTAAATTTTTTGTAATTGTCATTGTAGGCTTCAAGGGGACCAGCTTCCATGATGTATTAGCTCACTGATACAATACTACTACAACTAATTCAACTTTTTTTTTTTTTTTTTTGGTAATTTAATGTATATCGGATCTTTCCAAATTTCCAATGGAGCCAAACACTCATTACTCTTTGGTTATGGATTGTAATGAAATAAATCAAAATGGCTCACTAAAGTGGTTGCGCTTCTTTCCTTTGTGAAGTAGTGGTCTTTCGATGCAGTTGTCGACGCAATTTTCATCTTGGGTCATTCGGAAACAGCCTTTTTGTGTTACTAACACAAGGATAAGGCTGCGTACATCCGACCCTCCCTTACCCCGCAATTTGCAGGAGCCATTGAGGCACTGGGGTAATGTTGTTGTTGTAATTTAATGTATATCGGAAAAAACTAGCCGCATTTTAGTTGTCTATCCTACAGAACCATTACAAAGTACTTCGTATGTATATTGGATCACCGATAAGAAATCTCCAATGTTTTAAGTTTCGAGGGGACAGTTGAAGCATGAAGACTAGTTGAAAAGAAACATGCAAGGGGAGTTCTAAAGATGAAAGAATTTCAGTGAAAAAAGTAGTACCTTTTAGGTTCAGCTATCATAATCTCAATCTCTGCCAATTGCGGATCCTCAGGATCGTTCATGTATATATTCACATCACCAACCATTGCTGAAGGGAGGAAAAGGGATACAATGTTTCAAAAATTCATCTCCACATTAGCATTTTTTTTCGTACATAAACCCATAAGATCACAGATTCAAAGGGATAAAAAACGCTACCTTCAATATGGGGTTCACCATGATGAAAGTCCCCCACAATCATCTCTTTGTCCAAAACAATGAAAGTGCGCTCTGAAATTTACATACTGAGTATCATTATGCAAACAAATTTTTTATAGAATCCCCAATGAACAGAAGAGCTTATTAAGAAGTATGCATCTTCAAATAAATCACACGTACAAAATAATTAGCCACTGACATGAAATATGCAGCATAAAGAGCTCTCACTAAACCATCATATAATTTTGCTATACGAATACCATCGAGTATCATGAATTCCAAACTCCTTATCATAGAACATCATTCATCATTACAAACAGTGGTAGAGCACAGGCGGACTAGCAATAACCACCGTCCTGTCCTAACGTCCTAAACTGAAAATATGACTTTTTAAATACAAATTTTCGAACTTTACTAATTCCTTAGTCCCTCCATCTCAATCATTTGTTTATCTTTGATTAAAATACTCATAATAAAGAATACTATAAAAGGTAAACAAATGACTGAAATAAAAGTAGTACTCCCTCCTTTCCGATCATTTGTTGTCCTTTGGTTTTGACACATAGACCACGGAAAGAGGAGGAGGTCAATTACTAAATGACAAGTGGAGCAAATTGGGTGTGAATGATCAAATTGGTCATTAAGTTAATTCTTAAAATAAAAAGAACAACAATGGACTGAGATTCCCAAAATGGAATATGACAACAAATGACCGGACAGAGCAGGAGTACGTTTTATCCCCTAATATCGAATTCGGCAGCGCCACAATAATCAAAGAAAATAAGAGTAACCCATGAAATATGTTCCCTCCATCCCAATCTTTGTAAGTGGAAATTTAATCAAAAGTAAACAAATGATTGAGTAATTGAACAAGAATGAAAAAAGAGCAGAGAAAGGTAAAGTACTGAGAGGGTCTTGGGACCAAGAAAGGTGCATGTCATACTCCTGATCAAGGGTAAGAGGATCCGACCCGGTTGCGAAAAGAAGAGCAGGATCTTGCATCCATTGATGGTATTTGGGTACATGTTCTTTCAGGTATGCTACTAGTATTGTCTTCTTCCCTTCTATGCTCTCTCCCATTTTCGTACTTTACTTTTCTCAGCTTCTGCACTTTGGAGGTTTGTTTGCCTAGTCAAGTTTTAATTCAACTTTTCAATTGATTTCTGATCTTCAATTTTTGTGTGTTAGGGTTCGGGTTTATGCTGTGACCAAATAAAGTCTGGCCTGGACCGGTTCGGATCTGGTTGTGTAGTCTCATCACTCTCATCAATATGAGAGTCGAATGAGCAGCTCTAGGGATAAGGGATTAAGGGGTTGGTCAAATATTCGAGTCGGGCTGACCCAAGTGCAGGTCGGGCTTTGCTAGGTGGACGGACCTACAGCCAAATCGAGGTAGGAGCGGGTTAACTCGGGTCGATCTGGGTCTGGTTGAGGTGAACTTGGAATTGCCTGTGGTAGGGTTGAGGGCGGGTCTAAGACGAGTCTGGGTTGAGGACAAGCCAATTTGAATTTGCTTGACCCAGGCTCGGCCTTAGTTTTTAACTAGTCGTGTCGGCCAAGCACGGGTAACTTGGCAGGCAGAAAACAACTCGAGAGGCGGGGAGGGTCCAGACAGGCAGGGTCGGATCGGCTCGTATGTTTGACCACCCCTGCTAGGTATTATATAAATCGATGGTAAAAAATAAGGTGGTAGACAAAATTTGTATGGCCGTGTATAATCAAATAAACTGCAAATGAGATGTGTTTTTTCGGAATTTCTAGTGATAATACTTGAGTTCAACCAATTTTCTTATGTTAAGAAGTTACGTTTAACAGTTACAAATAGTCCAATTTTCCAACTTCCGTAAAATATTGCAAATGGTGAATGTGTCCCACATCAAATGGACGGACGTTTTTACCGGGCTCTCTACCTCCACCACTAGATGTATAAATATTACAGCGTGAGTGCTTTTGCTTTGGTGTGTAGTTAGCCGCTAAGAAGCTTTTGATCTCAGTGGATTATAAATTGAAATCGTGAGAATAGATCACCATCGTTTCCTCTGATCCACACAAATGGTAACACTTGTTTTTTGACACTATTTATGGTCGTAGAGAATCTTTAATATTGTTCTTAATCTATAAGACAAAATATAATCATGTGAGATCTTGTTTGATTCATGATCATGAATGCTATAAAAATATCAAATTTTTATAATTTTTAATAACGTGTAACTAAAGATATTCACGTTGCAAAACGTGCCTCGACAAGTGTGATAAAGTAAGTGTTACCATTTGTGTGGATTGGAAAGAGTAGTTTTTTTGGCAACGGTAAGTCGGTAAGTTTCCTAAATTAATACTAGCAATACTCATTGCACTTTACTCACTTAAAGAGTTTATGGTATTGGATTCATATCAGACACATCTAAATCTATGAAAATTATCCTTGGGCAATAGTCTAGGTGAATCTCCAATAACTTTTATTTGTATTCGATTTATGTACTCTAAACAGTTGGTCTCCCTTAACATCGATTTACCACTCTTAAGATTAGATGTGTCCTGATCGAAATAGTGCCTATTTTACAATTTACATATATGAAACAAACTTTTACTAGTTCTAATCTATTAACTTTTTGCTTTTGTTTCATTTATTCTATTTAATCTATTTTAAGTTTAACACGAATAGTTTTTTTTTTTTTTTTGGACAGTGGTGAAAAGATGTATTACATAATGTTCAGGCTTTCAGAGCCCATAAACCATCCATTATTTAATACTAATACAACATCAGTAAGACAAACTAAAGAAACTAAGGCATTATGGACAGGAACGGGATAATGACAACAAGCGATTGAACTGGCTTCAGCTTCATCAACACAACTGACGTCCTGATATCGTTGATACATACAATCCATAGGGTGACAATAGCAAGGTGTATTTACGCTCTTGTGAGAAGAACGTAGAACTAAAAGGTGAAAAGGAAGACGACGAAGTCTGCCATCGACGAAGATAACTCTCCTAAGTCCTACACCTTAGAGATCGAACCCATTGATCATAAGACCAACAAACCAAGAAAACCAGCATGAAGATAGATGCGAACAAGGACAACCCCTTGAGCAATCTCCATTCCAGAGATTCCGAAAGACACCGACTTCTAACGAATCCAACCCACGTTTGAGATAATAAAGGGTCCATACCAACCTTAATAAGGCCATTATTGCTACATGCAAAGACAAATTGTGATAAACAGGAAGTAACATAAACTAATTGGCTTCAATAAAGAAGCAAACCCCGACTGATAATGGGACATGACACCCTAGACCATTCAAGGAGACACTTCCTAAGGAGACTTTTATTGATGAATATTAGAAATATAGAGAAGGTCGAATATCGGAAACGTAATTGTATTATTGATAGTTCGTTCGTGCCCGGAATGAATACAATGGTACTATATTTA
>VHZZ01003070.1:63139-73675 GCA_009801015.1 Silene noctiflora | reverse complement strand
TAGTATTTTAGGTATTTGTTTGTGCAATTAGTTGTTTAGGTGAGGTTTTTCGGTAGTTTAGGACTTTAGGGCTGGAGGAGCTATTTTGTTGGAGCTGAAAGAGTTATTGAAGCTTGTTATTGATACTTCCGGTGGGAACGGCAAGTGTGGAAAGAGTTTTCTCTTTCATGAAGTATGTGAAAAGTTATTTGCGAAATAGTATGAGCGATGAACTTTTGAATAATTGTTTAGTCCCTTACATTGAGAGAGATTTTTTTGCACAAGTTAGTGATTATGATGTTATTAGGCGCTTTCAAGATATGAATCCTCGTCGGAGGACTTTAGATTTTTCCTTGGTAATTATATTACTATGTATTGACGATATTAGAATTTTAATTTATAAATGTTGTCCGCAATTTTTTTCTTACTATGCCATCCCTTTACTCAAATCTTGGATCCGCCTCAGTCTAATAATAAATTTTCTTATTGGATTGGTTAAGCAAGGGCTTACTGTATGCTTCTTTTGTTGATCAGGTACTGCTTGATTTAGTAATCATTAGTGGTCAGTTTTATAGTCATGATAAAACCCTTAGAAGAAGTTGTTAGTGGGGCGGTTGCCTCGGCGGTGACTACTAGTAACAACTCTAACATTGCCAAGCCTGTCTTCTTGACTAAAGCGCAAAGAGAGGAGTTAGCTTTGCAACGCAGGAAAGAGGCAACGGCTGACCAGAAACTCCGTGCTGAGCAGCTCCTTGCTCAAGCGCGTTCATCTGATTCCAACGGGGTCTCGGATGTTTCCCATCATCACTCCTCTCGGGGTAGGGACCATGACCGGGACAGGGACCGGGACCGAGACCGTGGTCGGGACAGGGAGAGGGATCGTGAAAGAGATAGGGAGAGGGATCGTGAACGAGAGAGGGAGAGGGACATGGAGAGACGGAAACGTGATAGGGAACGGGAAGAGGAGGGTAAGGCTAGGGAGAGTGCGAGGTTGGAGAAATTGACCGAGAGGGAGAGAGAGAAGGAGCTGGAGTTGATTAAAGAGCAGTATTTGGGCTCCAAAAAGCCTAAGAAGCGTGTGATCAAGCCAAGTGAAAAGTTTCGATTTTCATTTGATTGGGAGAACACTGAGGATACGTCTCGTGATATGAATGTTTTGTATCAAAATCCTCATGAAGCTCAGCTGTTGTTTGGTAGAGGGTTCAGAGCTGGGATTGATCGAAGGGAGCAGAAGAAGCTGGCAGCTAAAAATGAAGTGGATTTGCGTGAGGAAATACGTAAGAAAGATGGGTTTGAAGAGAAACCTGAAGAAGCTGCTGCTCAACGTCGGCGGGAGCAAGCTGCTGAGAAATATGATACATTTGATATGAGGGTTGATCGTCACTGGTCTGATAAGAAGCTTGAAGAAATGAATGAGAGGGATTGGAGGATTTTCAGGGAGGACTTTAATATATCTTACAAAGGGTCCAGGATACCTAGGCCTATGAGGAATTGGGCTGAGAGTAAACTGAGTTCAGAGCTTCTGAAAGCTGTGGAGCGCGTTGGATACAAGTCTCCATCTCCCATCCAGATGGCAGCTATTCCATTGGGACTCCAACAGCGGGATGTCATTGGGGTTGCGGAAACTGGTTCAGGAAAGACGGCTGCTTTTGTTCTGCCTATGTTGGCATATATTACTAGACTACCACCGATTACCGAAGATAATGAGGCTGAGGGTCCTTATGCTGTTGTTATGGCCCCTACTCGTGAGCTAGCACAACAAATTGAAGATGAGACAGTTAAGTTTGCTCACTATATGGGAATTAAGGTGGTTTCTGTGGTTGGTGGACAGTCCATTGAAGAGCAAGGATTTAAGATTAGACAAGGGTGTGAAATTGTTATTGCCACACCAGGACGTCTCATTGACTGTCTTGAAAGGCGTCTAGTTGTGCTCAACCAGTGCAATTATGTTGTTTTAGACGAGGCTGATCGAATGATTGATATGGGTTTTGAGCCTCAGGTTGTTGGTGTCTTGGATGCAATGCCTTCTAGTAACCTAAAGCCCGAGAATGAAGAAGAAGAGCTGGATGAGAGAAGGATTTATCGAACAACTTATATGTTCAGTGCTACTATGCCACCTGCTGTAGAGCGGCTTGCAAGGAAGTACTTGAGGAATCCTGTGGTGGTAACTATTGGAACCGCTGGTAAAGCAACTGACCTCATTACACAGCAAGTGATTATGATGAAGGAATCGGAAAAAACTTACAGGTTGCAGAAGTATCTTGATGATTTGGGTGATAAAACAGCTATAGTATTTGTTAACACAAAGAAGAATGCTGATACTCTAATGAAGTCACTGGACAAAGCAGGCTACCGAGTCACTACTTTGCATGGTGGCAAATCACAAGAACAAAGAGAGATTAGCCTTGAAGGTTTCAGGACCAAGAGATACAACGTCATGGTCGCAACTGATGTCGCTGGTCGTGGAATAGATATTCCTGATGTTGCTCATGTGATAAACTATGATATGCCTGGGAATATTGAGATGTACACACATCGTATTGGACGTACTGGAAGAGCAGGAAAGACGGGTGTAGCTACCACATTTTTGACATTGCATGATACCGAAGTTTTCTATGATCTAAAGCAGATGTTGGTTCAGAGCAATAGTCCTGTTCCGCCTGAACTTTCTAGGCACGAGGCTTCAAAGTTCAAACCTGGTAGTGTTCCAGATAGACCTCCAAGGCGCAATGAGACCCTTTTTGCCCACTGATACCTTATGGATTCACAAGATGGTACTGGACATAGCCACGTAAGACCTTCTGAGTCCCGACTTGCTTCAGAGCTATCAGGATTTATTGAAGTGCTCATGAAAGCTTTATGTGAGTAAATGCTACCTTTTACGGAAGTTCAGTCAGTACTCATTTTGTTTCCTTTAAAAATTTGCTTAGTTTATCTCAGTTCTGGATGAACCAACCTTGTTATTAAGTTTGTATGAACTGGATGAGGTTAACTGTGATGTGTTTTATGCAGTTATTTGCGTGTGTGACATGCTCACAAGTTGCTTCCACTCTTTCATGTTTCAGGATTGAGTTTGATTTATGTTTATGTTCTTTAAGGCCTTGTTTGGATAGAAGGATTTGGAAGGAAAGGGAGGGGAGGGATTTGGAGGGGCAATTTCCATTGTTTGGATAGCAAAATGGGGGTGGAGGGATTTGGAGGGAGGGATAATGGATCCCTCCACAATCCATTTTCCCTCCTCCAAGCCAAAATGTTTCCCCTTCAACAAAGGAAAGATTTGGAGGGAAAACTCCCATCCACCATTCCGCCTCCCCTTCCCTCCATTTTTAGTATCCAAACAAGGCGTCAAGGGGTCCTCATTGGAAAACGATAGCCTGGTTTTATAGATAAACAGACATTTATTATTAGGAATTTATAAAGTATATTTGTGCTCATATATGATTGTCAATCCTTTTTGAGCTGGGATAACGTCATGGGCTGTGTGACTTGGCTTCTTGCCAATACTAAATGTAGCCATACTTGAATGATTGAATCAAATATTTTGTATTGCTGGCTTGCTGCCATCTTTTAGTAGTGTGTATAGATTTTAGTTTGATCACTTTTCATAAGAACTCATTGAGACATGGGGGGAGGAGAAGGTCTGTTGTAAGGCGGTTTTAAAATAAACTTATTGTAAAACCGCATTCTATTTACCTTAATAGCCACATAAAGGTTAACCACCCTTACAAGGGTAATTAAGTAAAACAACCGGTTTTACAATTTTGTGTAAAACGGTTTTACACAAGTATTTGTGTGAGGGGAAAAAGCATCAGACATCCTATTTTTCCCTATTCTAATTGTTGTTTTTTTCCATGTTTAAATTTCATGGCAAGCTATCTAGCACATAGTTATCGATCAACACTATCTTGGGACAAACCAGAATGGAAATATTATCATTCTTTTTAGAATAGGGAAGGTATATGAATCTGATAATTCGTGCACTTTCATATGCTCAATTGGAGATAAATGCTGGGATGTAATGTTCATCAAGTAGATTCTATGGTTTACTGTTGAACTTGAACTTCTGGTGATCATCTTTATTTGTCTGGTTTAGATTCAATGGTTTGCTATTCCTGGATTGGAATAAGTCCAGTGTTTTTTATCAGTTGCATCTCTCGGGGCTGCTTCAATATTTTTCATGGTGATGTCTAGCAGGCTCAAGATAGGGGGAATGGAAATATGCAGTGATCCTTGTAAGAACAGGCAAGTGTACGTGTGCAGCTTTCTGTTTCGTAACGTCTTCATCATAGTGTATAATTGCATCACATTTGCAATTGGAGATGCATTATTAGGAATTTATGATTAGCAATTACCCTGTTCCGAAATCCTTGGATATGGCCATTTGGGCCGTCTGCTGATGTTTTAGTTGCAGTAGATAACCATGCTGCAGTGATTGGTTCAGTTGTTCAGATATGTAACTTAGTTTTAAAGAGTGCGCTCAGGCACAAGGCAACGTGCGTCACCAGCCAGAATGTCTTGTGGTGCCGCAGGTGCATCTTGTACATAAAGCACATCAATGGAGAGACACTAGTATGCTTTATCTGTATATTTCCTTCTAGTTTTTTATTTTTAGTTTTTTAAACTTCCCTTTTCTTCATTATTTCTAGCCTCTTGGGGCTATTTGGTATGGGGTTTTCAGGAAAGGGTAAGGGAATGAATTTGGTTGATTCCCTTTATTAGCGTTTGTTTGACTATAACAAAGGGAAGGGAATTTCATCCCTTACCCCAAAACTTCTCTAACTTGTTAGTTACCCCTCTCCCCTCCTAAGGAATGGATTTTCATTCCCCTATCAACCATTGACAACCTCACTCGCCAACCGCTTTTACCACCAGCACACTTGCAACCACCGTGGCAACATCACCACCGCCACCACAAACACGCCGTCACCGCCTCCTACCCCCGTCCCTAACGTCATCACCACCGCTAGGGCCATGAATCGGTCCAAGTCCGGACCGAACCGGACCAAACCGAAGACCGAAAATAAAAATTTAGTGGACCGAAGACCGGACCTAAAACTTTCGGTCTTGGACCGGACCGAACCCGAAATATTTGGTCCTGTTCGGT
Source organism: Silene noctiflora (assembly GCA_009801015.1). Classification (NCBI taxonomy): domain Eukaryota; kingdom Viridiplantae; phylum Streptophyta; class Magnoliopsida; order Caryophyllales; family Caryophyllaceae; genus Silene; species Silene noctiflora. The sequence continues at coordinate 68,592 of VHZZ01003070.1, read as the reverse complement.
CTTGGACCGAAATGGACCTAAAACTAGTTTTTTCACTGTTTCGTATACGATAATTACATTTTAATTCCACTAAATAAAATGTATTTAAATAATTAGACGAATTTTTTTTTATGAAAATCATTGACAATACTAATTTATAATGTTTTCGGAAGATAAAATGTTAATTTGATTCATAATATTTTAATGATTAGTCTTTAAAATATGAAATTTGGTCCATTCGGTCCGGACCTAAATTAACCAGTCTTAGACCGGACCAGACCGAAGACCGAAATTTGAAAAAATGAGGACCGAGGACCGGACCAAAATAATTCGGTTCGGGTTTGGTCCAGATCAAATGGTCCGGTCCGATCCATTTTTCCGATTTGGACCTAAATTTGCTCACCCCTAACCACTGCAGTCACGTCAGCATCTCCCKTGCCTTGCAACCTTTCACCTTCATTAAAACCCCCACCATAAACACCAGTCGAAAACCAAAAAATGACCCTCCCCCACCGTCGGAATTCACTCCCACGCTCACACACCCGATCTGGTGTTGTTATGGGTGTGAGAGTGAATTTCAGTGGTGGGGAAGGGTTTTTCGTGAAGTTAGGAGGAAGTGTTTCGGGTTGTTGGTGGTCGCCGGCGACGGCGCGATGTCGTCGTTATCCGGCGGTCACTGTGAGTAAAGGGCGAAGGTGGTACTTACTAATTGTGGTGGTGGTTGGTGGCGGAGCATTAAACAGATGGTGGTCGGTGTTTGTCTTATTCCCTTTGATAAACTAACAAAACAATAAGATAGATTTGGGGTAATCTCATTTCTTTCCCCCTCTTACCCTTTTTTGATTCCATTCCCTTTCCCTTCCCCATACCAAACGCCCCTTATTTTCTTCCTGCCAGGGGAGGACTGGATCGCGGAAAACAGTACAAAAGGATTAATAGCACCTATTCCGTAGGCTGTATGCATTTATAATCAACACTTAAACTCGCAACCTGGAATCGTTTCTTCTTCACAAGTTATTTGTAGTAATTGTGGGTTATGATGCCGGCTGACCGTTATTTTTCCTCCACATTCCGTCTCTTCAATTATTGTGACTAATGAGAATAAAGTTTAGAGTACATAATTACGTTGGACGGATGTCTTATAATGGCGCTGTTACCCCGCCAGTATGAAGGTGGTCAGATGAGTGTTCTGCAATTGCATTGAAAAATGTATGATTTTCTTAGCCCGGTTGAGGATTGGCTCAACGGGTAAAAAGATAGGTGCAGTTGTTTTGTATGGAATTCAGTCCCCAGTGAATAACAAAGTGTTAATCTATTGTATACAAAGTATATTGTTTTTTTTTTTGTCGATAACAAGTATGATATCCAAAGCCCCCAAGAAGAAAAGATACAATTCAAAATGTGATCATTTGCCAAAGATATGTAACTATATTATGTTACATAATATAGTTAATATAATATTTTACTAATATGGAGAATTGGTGTAGGGTTGATAGAATGAGGTTGACGTGAGTATGATAGATGAAAGGGTGGTGTTTCTCATGTAAGGGAACATTTAATGATATTTGTACTCATTGTCCCCCACCCACAATATATTACAATATTATATACTACTGCCAACCCCAAATGCATTGAACATCCGCCCCATTTGCACTAATATGATATCAATTCGGTCGTCTTCACCTTGTGACGGATATAGTCGGTGATAAATGAGAATTTGTGAAAGAAGAAAGGCGTAAATAGTGTGAATTGGCCTAGAAAGATGAGTCGAAATTGCAAATATGTTGATATTTAAAAAGGTAGTAACCTTTTTATCTAGGACTGGAGCTATGAATATGATGATTCATATTTGAAGTATGTTGACCCAAAGTGATTAGCCGACAGTTAGTTAGGGTATGTATTTATTAGGACTAAGACCCAAAGTGATTAGCATCACAAAGTTTAAAAACTGAATGCCACTAATAAATAATAATATTCATTTTTGACTTGTTCTACTTGTACACTCGTTTTCTTGTATGCTCTTTCTTTCATTATTACTCCTCACTTGTTCTACTTCTATACCTTTCTTTCTTTCTTTCTTTCTTTCTTTCTTTGTTTGTTTGTTTAATTTCTCTCTTCTTCCATTCCATCTACACAAAACAATGCACACCATCAATCAGTTGTTTCGACTTTTATACATTTTGGTAGCAATTTCAGTCATCATTTCCTGCTTAAATGCTGCCACAACTTCAGTGCTCAAAGATACTAATGAAGATAGATCACATTATTCACATACAATGTTAAATGACACGACTGCTACTGATAATGCTAATTCTTATGGTGGATGGGTCGCAGATAATGAAAGAGCAGTGCCCACGGGTCCTGATCCTCTACACAACAGGTATCCGTATATATATGTATATATATGCCTAAATTGTTGTTATAACTTATAACTCCCTTATGCATCACATTACATTTTTCTAGTTAGGGTTTAAGGGTTTAAGGGTTTAAGGGTTTAACATATATATATTGCATCCTCAAGGTGTTGATGATATAGACTAGGAAACAAAGGAAGTTCAGTATTGAGTATTCATCATTGATGATTTATCTTTTTGGAAAAAAAGATTTTCCTGCTTAAAACTCATCTTTCTTCTTATTTCTCAAATTTTATTTACTTTTTCTTTTTATATTCTGGTTTTTCAATTTTCTACATTTACCTAATTATGCCCTAATTCTTGCGAGTGCATTGTTTCTATAGGCCTCATAAATACGGATTGCGTTAGCATGTCTTAGCTTTACTTGTAACTCATAAAAAAATATGATAATTTAAGCTAAAATAGTCGTTTTTTCCGAGTTTTTAGGCTCGAAACCTCGGTTCCAACAGGAATTTCCTGCTAGTCTTAAGAGTATTGTTTAGTGTAACTTGTGGAACATGAATTATACCTACTAAATATGGTAATCAAACTAGTATACGGAAAGAAAGAGAACTAAGATGATGCATGGTTACTACTTACTAATCTTTAGATGAATATATCTGTCTTAAAGAAAAATTTGGCAACGTAAAGGAAAGTACTTCATAGTAAGTACTACTCCACATACAAGTGAAGTGAGGTGACCTTCTTCACAATCATATTTTGAGATACCTATTAGCAAACCTACAATTACAATAATGTACCATTAAAATTTTAAAAGATTTGACTCCCGCTATTTACAAATGACATTTCGAGTATTTATTCATTCTTTAATAATTATCAAAATAGTAGCAACTTTATGAAATGCACACATTTACGAAAATATTTCCTTGACAAATCTAATGATTTGAGTTTTATAATTTTCTCTGATTGTTTTATAAATATAGATGTCAATGTATACCTCGAAAAAAACATACAATTTGAAATAAGGGTATGACTTGTTCTTTTCATTTTTAAACAAAAATCATAAGGTGAGAGAATTATTGAAGTTCCAAGATTTCATGAAAAGTTAATAAAAACCATGGACAAAAATAAGTTTGGGAATGTCGTCCAGGTATAAAAGTATAAGTAACACCTATATGTCAAAGTTGATTGTTTCCTTACACAATTAGGCACAAATTTCAAGTGAAGTGGCAAACACATTGCCTTAGTCTAATGGCCTACCAAAATGGCATAAAACCCAACAAACCATATTTCCTGGCTTATATATCGGCATCAAGGGCTCTATGTATCATTAAAAGTCACCAATTACATGATTAATTTATGCAATTACACTTAAACTATACTTTGAAAAAATCATGCTCAATTGGTCAATTCAATCAAATTTATTAGTGTTAGTTGGACATGGGATTCCACACAATTCAATTCTATTGATTACTCAAGTAATTATCAAAGGGGTCCATTGTTTTGACATAAATTGCCATATGATAATGCCATTATACTAATATTACTTTTGCATTCCATTTTATTATTTTTCTAGTTTAATTTAGTCGTTTAATTAGGACTTTATCCTCATTATAAAGATTTTGATTTGTAGACAAGATCAAACTTAGAAGTCTCGGCCTCAACCGAAAGATTTGTACAAAAACACGCGACGTCAGAACCATGCATGGCCGCCGGAGATCACAAATTCACAAGGAAAACAATCAAGGCTGCGACATCCAGTCGAGAATGACTATGGATAACCATTTTGACATTTGTTTGGGTTTGCTTTGTATATTTTGCATAATGTGAGATTTTGTTGAATGTAACATATACGTACAATGGATCATTTATTTGTATTAGTCAGTATGACTTTAAATTGACAAACGAACAATAAAAAATATCATTCATAAGATTCGTAACAAAGGGCTCCTAGATGATATCCCTTCACTTCATAAAACGGATAATTTATTTGTATTTAGTCAGTATGACTCTAAATTGAAATCGTCATATTCATAAAAAAGTTTCGACTCGATGACTGTAATGCCCGAATATTTTGGGATCCGTACGAGAACCTTGGGATGCGTGAGAAGGCCACCGAACTTGATAAGGGAGCACCCGAGAGTAAAGTATAGCCATACATTAGACCAAGTAGGACTTAGACTAGACCTAGTGAGTCTGCAGTGGACCGAGTGAAGCCTACAGCAGACCGAGTAAGTGTCACTCGGCCGAGTACAGCTGTAACACCCCGATAATTCGGCCAAGACAATTGTAGCGTTACCATCTCTGTAACACCCCGATTATTCGGCCAAGACAATTGTAGCGTTACCATCTCTGTTTCCCGAGGTAGTGTTTCAGAGATATAATCAAGAAGCCTTTATTATAGATATGGCTTAGTGAATTACATAAATGTAAACAAATGAATAAATGATTACAAGTCATACTACTATGACTCTCTAATATAAATCTATCTCAAGCCGACCCGACTCCAAAAGTGTAGTTCGTCCCGTCTCCCGCGTAATACCAAAAGCAATATGATTGGAAATATCATATGGATCGACACAGGTCACCCCCGGAAATAGGTGACAGTTAACACATAGCCACAAACGGTCGGTTTCAATAATATAAACACATAAGACTCGATGAATGAAATAGGAATATACAACATGATAATGGAATGCATGAGACACAATCTCCCACCACACCACACCGGTACCGGGACACACGCAGACGCACCCACAACCCGGTGACGGCACCGCAACACCGTCCACCAAAACAACCCGGACCGCAGCCTGTAAAAAGATACTTCGAACACACCGGTGGTACCTGGGCCGAGAGCGACTCGGATCCCCCTGCCAGACGACGTGACTCAACCCCACGTGTCCCTTCATAACACAAGCCATTAATGTGCACATCCTTATTGGAGTGGGAAGCTCCAAGAGGCGAACCGAGCGTGAGACGGTCTCCCAACCGTGTTGGAGCCAGTGTCCTCCACAATTAGTGTGACAACGTGTATAAATCTCTTATAGGTTCACAGGGTATACTTTGTATTTAATCAGTTGATTAACGTTTACTTAATAACGGTTGACTTGCTAGAAGTTT
>VHZZ01003068.1:41623-55658 GCA_009801015.1 Silene noctiflora | reverse complement strand
TCAATGTAAGAAAATGTTTTTCTCCTTGTTCTTATAATTTTTTTGCATGCATAAGATTCAATTTAATTTTATGACTAAATTAATTTACATATTCTGAATATGTTTTATCTTGAGAGTCAAGATATCCTTCAATAACCTCTCCCCTTTTACTTTAATCAAACCGGGTAAAACCCGTAACTTGCAGCTACTCGATCGAGTAACTAATTTACTCGATCAAGTACCACCTACTCGATCGAGTTGGCTTAACTCAGTTGAGTATCTAACGAGCAGAACACTACCGGACTCTGATTCTTACTTACTCGATAGAGTACCCTCTACTCGACAGAGTACTCAAAGGTCATAAAACACGGTGTATTACAGTCTTCCCTCCTTAAAAACGAACTTCGTCCCCAAAGTTCAAACTCAAACCGAAAACAAAACTCCACATACTCAAAACCACACAACTAACTACTTACAACCCAACATAAAACTCAAAACGCGACACATATAACCCGAAAACATGCTTAAGACTCAACCAAGACTGCAACAAAACTTATGTAAAACTCGTGTGATTATTTCCTACCCCCCTTAAAGAAACAAGGTTACGTCCCCGTAACCAAACATACCTGCCCAAAAAGATGAGGATATCGCTCCTTCATGGCATCTTCGGCCTCCCAAATCGCTTCCTCCACATTGTGGTTAAACCACAACACCTTAAGCAGCATCGTTTCCCCATTCCTAGTCTTGCGAACCTTGCGATCCAAGACTTCCTTAGGCATCTCCGCATAGGTTAAAGACTTATCCAACTCGATGTTCTCAAATTCTAGCACATGAGAAAGATCACTCACATACTTCCGGAGTTGAGACACATGAAAGACATTGTGCACTCGATCCAAAGTCGGTGGTAAAGCTAAACGATAAGCAACTTCACCTACACGATCCAAGATCTCATACGGGCTAATGAACTTCTGGCTTAACTTGCCTTTATTACCAAATCTCATCACCCCACGCATGGGTGACACCTTCAACAACACCTTATCCCCAACTTGNGCTTAACTTGCCTTTATTACCAAATCTCATCACCCCACGCATGGGTGACACCTTCAACAACACCTTATCCCCAACTTGAAACTCAATATCCCGACGATGCAAGTCTGCATAACTCTTTTGTCGATCCTGGGCTACTTTCATCTTTTGCCGGATTACCCTCACTTGCTCAACCATATCTTGAACCATATGTGGTCCTAATACCACTGCCACAGCGCTGTCGTCCCATCAAATTGGGCTCCTACACCTCCTCCCATACAAAGCCTCAAAAGGTGTCATCCCAATACTTGAATGGTAGCTGTTGTTGTAAGAAAACTCGATCAAATCCAACCTATCTTCCCAACTACCACTGAATTCCATCACATATGCCCTTAACATATCTTCCAAAGTCTTCATCGTCCTCTCTGTCTACCCATCTGTCACGGGATGAAAGGTTGTACTCATTTTCATTGTAGTGCCCATCAACTCTTGCAACTCTTGCCAAAATCGAGAAATAAATCTCGCATCCCGATCTGACACAATATCCTTTGGTACCCTATGTAATCGAATCACATTCTTCCTATACCCGTTGGCTAACTATAGCTTGCTCCAAGTATCTTTTATTGGAATGAAATGAGCCGAGTTCGTCAGTCGATCTACAATCACCCAAATCATATTGTTGCCCTGCTGAGTCTTTGGCAAGCCCACAATGAAATCCATAGAGATAGATTCTCACTTCCATTTCGGTACCTCAAGAGACTGAATCTTTCCCTGCGGTCTGTGTTGCTCCCCCATCACTCTCTGGCAAGTCAAACATCGAGCCACGAACTCTGATGTCTCCCTCTTCATCCCAGGCTACCAAAAGGTCTTCATCAAGTCCTTATATAACTTATCACCACCCAGATGTACTGAATACAGAGTACAATGAGCCTCAGTCATAATCGGCTTCATTAACTCATCATCCTTACGAACACACCACCACTCATTGAACCGCACACTCCGATTCGAATGAATAGAGAACCGAGACACTGTCCCCTGCTCCACTCCAACCCTCCACTCCTGGATCTTAGAATCAAGAATCTGCTTACGTCGAATATCGTCATAAAACTCTGGCTCAACTGTCAAATCTCCTATAGCATCCCCTTTTTGAATCACATGAATCCCCATCTGAGTCACCACATCTCTCAATCTCATTAAGGACATAGTTGTGCATAAAGAATGCACACTCTTTCTACTCAATGCATCTGCCACCATATTTGCCTTCCCTTCATGGTATATAATATCCATGTCATAATCCCCAATTAACTCCATCCACCTCCGTTGTCTCATATTCAGCTCCCTCTAAGTGAAGATATATTTCTTCTTATGATCCACTGACACCCCCTCCTTAGAGATCACATGCCCCAGAAAAGCTACCTTCTCCAACCAAAACTCGCACTTGGATAACTTAGCATACAACTGGTTATCGCGTAAGATTTGCAACACCAATTGTAGATGCGTAGCATGCTCCTCCTTAGTCTTGGAATAGACTAAGATATCATCAATAAACACCACTATAAACTGATCCAAGTACTGACTGAAAACCCGGTTCATAAGATCCATGAACACCGCTGGTGTATTAGTCAACCCAAACGACATTACCACGAATTCATAGTGACCATACCTCGATCTAAAAGCTGTCTTTGGTATGTCTTCCTCCTAAATCCTCAGCTGATGGTATCCTGATATGAGATCTATTTTAGAAAAGACACCAGCTCTACTTAACTGGTCAAAGAGATCATCTATCCTTCGCAGAGGATACTTATTCTTCACCGTGACATGGTTCAGCTCCCAATAGTCTATACACAGCCTCAAACTCCCATCTTCCTTCTTCACAAACAGCAATGATGCACCCCAAGGCGATATACTAGGTCGAATGTATCCCTTATCTAATAGATCATCCAACTGCTTCTTCAACTCCTCTAACTCCTTTGGTGCCATTCGGTACGGAGCCTTAGATATAGGTCTCGTTCCCAGTTTTAACTCCACACTAAAGTCAATGCCTCTCTTCGGCGGCAACTCCGGTATCTCCTCTGGAAAGACATCGTCAAACTCCTCCACAACTGGTATATCTGATGCTCTCAGCTCCTCGGTCCGGTTATCCCATACATGGGATAAAATTAATGGACATACCTTCCGCAGATAAGACTTCAAGGTTATGGCTGCAATCAACTTGACTTTGGGTTTGACCACAAGCCCAGAGTAAGACACCCTAACACCCTTAGGCCCCCTCAAAGACACCTACTTTTGTTGACAGTCTATTCTAGCTTTGTACTTTCCCAACCAATCCATCCCGACTATCACCTCAAAACCATCCAATAGAAATTCAAACAAATCGACAGGAAGGTCAACTTGTCCGATAACGATAGACACTCCCTTAAACAATTTCCCACAAGACATTGACTCCACAGACGGTATGAAAACCTCATCCTTTACAGACAAAAACTCCCTCAAATCCAAAGACTTAGCATAACCTAACGATACAAAAGAATGTGACGCCCCCGAATCAAACGAAACGAAAAAAGGAACATTATTAACTAGAAAGGTACCCGTGACTACTTGCGCATCCTCCACCGCAGCTTGCTTGTCCATCATAAAACGTTTACCGCTGTTATTTTGGCCGCCTCCCTGAATTGTACTAGCTAACGCTGTAGACTTGGCAGCTGATGCCTGATTAGCATCACCCACCGGACGCTGATAGGAACTTCCACCATTGCGGTTGTAACCGCCATTGTGACTCTGACCACCCTGGTTGCTCCATGACCCAGTTGGACGGTTGCTTTCATAACTTTGAGCCCGAGAAAAGCTTCCCTAAGACTGCCTCTGAAAACCCCTTCTAGGTGCACTAGTACACTCACACCACCACAGTTGAAGCACGATATACTCCAGTTATCACCACCACTACGGCCACCACGACCTCCACTGAACCCCAATCCCGACGAATAAGCGTTAGGATGATTGTGGTTGCCCCGCTTGTAGCTAGCATGGCCACCACACTCACTCTCAGCCTTCCTCTTTTCCGACCCATTATCCCTAGTTTCCTTGGACATCTCGACTAATCTCTCAGCTCTCCCAGCCCTCTCATAAACCTCTTTCACATCCAAAAGAGTCCTCATCGGCAGCTTCACCATTATCTTATAAGTCAGCCCTTTCTCGAACCACAACGCTAAGTTGACCGGTGTTAACCCCATATCCTCAGCATACCAAGACTTCTCATTAAACTTATGATAGTACTCGGTCACCTTCATACCCTCAGTCATCACAAAAGAATCGAACTCGTCCCTCAGCTTACTATGAATAAGCTCTGGAATAAACTCCTTCCTTATAGCCCTATTAAACTCATAACACGGGATTGTGGTCTCTCCTTGCTTCGGGTAACTCTCTAGCGCTCCCTCTTTCACCTTATCCTACCATTCCCCAGCCATGTCCCTTAGGTAGAACGCAGCATGTTCCATATTGAACTCCTCTAGGCAATGCACCACCCTGAGGATATTCTCCATCTCCCGATGCCAGTTATCAAGCAAGATTGGCTCACCCATGCCCAAGTAGGTTGTGGGGCTGAAGCGAGCTATGGTAGTACTCATTTCAGAAAAGTTTATCCCCGTCTTCTTCTCCTTCCCGAACCTCTTAAGGGTCTCAGTGAGTACATCTTGATGCTTGATCATTTTAAAAATATCCTCAATGCTCATCTCCTGAGCCTTAACATACGCAACTGACTTCTTTGGTGGCATTTCTTTGAGCTATAGAAAGGAAACAAACGTAAGCACATAGCCTACATCTCAAAGCATTAATAATCCGCACAAAGACAGACTCGGTCGAGCACCTCATTCGTACTTGGTCGAGTAGAACATACTCGATCGAGTCTCCACCCACTCGGTCGAGTAGATAAACTTCCAGTAACCAAACAGACTCTAACATAAAACTTACTCGGTCGAGTCACATACCTAAGTGATCGAGCCACCACTCACTCGACCTAGTAACTATGAAATAGGATCTCTGCTCAAAAATCACAAGATACCTACTCGGTCGAGTTACCCCCACTCGGTCGAGTCAGCCCTACTCGATCGAGTTCCCTCCACTCGATCGAGTCATACCAACACTCTACACTACCCGCATGCTTAAAATCACAATTTTACTCATTATATTAAAAGTACATAAACGCATCATGCATCACCTTTCATATCCACATACTACTAGTATCAACCAAACATCAACATTAATCATCAAATAACATGTTTCACATCACATTACACATACTTCTTTTATCCCCTCCATTACATTCAACTCAACCACATATCTCATCCATCATACATGCATCAAACATAATAAAGAAACAGGTAGCGATCCCATGACACACCCATTGTGACCAGTGCAAAGTTGATAGGATAAGTTAGCGACTTTAGGACATCTCCCAAGTCTTTGCTTTAGCTCCTCACAACTCCTACTCGGCGGGTTCATTTTAATTTGACTCCCTATGTTCATTAGATTCATTAGTTACAGGTTCCAAAATCGTTGCTCTGATACCACTTTGTAACACCCCCACATACCAAGGTGCCTTACCAATGCCACCCTAACATATAGAGATACTACCATCTCGGATACCTGAGGTACAGTAGATCAAAAGAAACCATTAAGAAACAACATTAAACGATTAAAGTTTAAGTGATAAATATCCAAAACCAAAATTCCTCGAAGTGAGGTACAACCGTCTCAAAATCGGAATACTAAAACCAAATACCAAAAGTACTAAAATCAAAATATCATAAAACTCAGCGGAAGACTAGCTACGAGACTCAGTGATGACTCCATCCCTAAAAACCCAATAATTATCCAAGCCATACCTGTCAATCAACTGCTCACCACCCCCGAATGGATCATCACAGATACAAACACATGACGGGGTCAGTTACTGCATGACACAATAAAGCAATCATAACACCACATCAAACTCCTCCAACTCCACCAACACCATACATCTGACTACACACCAAGTGTGTAGCCCTGCCAGTGGGGACCGCAGCCTTTACTACCTATGCCCCGCTCACATTATAGAGCGTAAAACCCATGATCCTTAATGTGAACACCCCTTTATGACGGGAACCATAAGAGGCGAACAAGGGCGACAGTCAAGGGCACACCTCGCGAACAACATACAATACACAACCATAATAATAATAATCATGCAAACACATTAAATTAACCGATCAACAATCACTAGCAATGAATCAAAAGCGTTCCTCTACGAAATCACCTCCTATAATCACATAATCATACAATTAAAATCTAATTATCAACAATATTCCCAAAATCCCCAATTTACCCAATTAGGGTTTAACCGATATTACATAATAACATAAAATAGGTACAATAGTCTTACCCTCGACACGACGATCGCAGTGATATCAAAAGCCCCAAAATACGATGAACGGGCGCCTTGAATTGAGAGTAAAAAGAGAGAGTAGATCTAGTTTTGTTTGAACGATGTAAAAGGTTGTAAGGTAAAAGTAAAAACTAATGTGAAGATGCGTCGATATAATAAAATAACCTCTCCCCTTTTACTTTAAAATCAAACCGGGTAAAACCCGTAACTCGCAGCTACTCGATCGAGTAWCTAACGAGCAGRACCKAGTACCGCCTACTCGATCGAGTAACTAACGTACTCGATCGAGTACCGCCTACTCGATCGAGTACCGCCTACTCGATCGAGTTGGCTCAACTCGGTCGAGTATCTAACGAGCAGAACACTTCCAGACTCTGATTTTTACTTACTCGATAGAGTACCCTCTACTCGACAGAGTAATCAAAGATCATAAAACACGACGTATTACAATAACTACAAGTAATTCATCACATGACAAATGACATATGCGAAACACAATGAATACATGACCTTTACTGCTCTAAACTCATTTCCTCCTGATAGGACGACGATAATACATATCTGATCCTAGTCTAAACCTGGCCAGACTCTCGGGATACACGTTTCTCGATTAGACATGCGGTAGAACGGCACACATCCAAGACTCAATTGACAGAACAGAAGTCGAGTGCCCCAAATTCGGCAGAACGGCACGAAAGTGGCGGAAAGAAGAAGAGTTAAAAAAATCACAGCAGAACGGCATGCGAAAGGCGTAAGATAGTCAAGTAAGTACACATTGCATATTGACATTTCCATGTAAGAACGACTCAAGGCAACTAATCGATCAATGTAAGAAATTCACACTTGGCATACGATAAATAGATGCAAACGAAGATGATATAACTCACACTAGGTTATTCTACAACATATCATGAAATTGTAGTACAAACAAACCATAAATTCATCACTTATTAAGCATATAGGAAAGATACGAAAAAGGGAACAAGAGCTTCCTAGCCGGCAGTGGCACCTGCCGTGAACCATGCCACAACCAACTAAACATAAATGAGGGACAGGGGTCTCCCACCCGGTGTGCGCACCGGCTGCCGGCCCTCCGACCGTGCACCTCAGACCAAAATACAAGTTACAATTTGACAACAGAAACGTCCCAGCCGGGTGAGTCACCGGCGGCTGGCCCACTGGTTGAGACACAAGCTATAACCGTTTTCTGAAAAATGAATATCAGAGACCTCCCAGCCGGCAGGGGTGTGGCTGCCGGTCCCCCGGACGGGGTACACGACACATGAAAATTAACAATAACCTTATAGGAACTTCCAAGCCGGGTGAGCCACCGACGGCCGGTCCACCGGCTGGGGACTACTGTACACGATTTTCAGCATGAAACGACCACAACATGAATTTGACAATGGATTTCGCACGTAAACTTAAGACGGAAAGCATACATGAGCCAAAAAACAGTAGTTCATGCACTCAAACAACAACTTAGCCCAAATATTCCCAAATCAGTGGTTTACATATCAACAATTGTATGAAACATATGAACACAACATTAGATATGAACTAGATATTATGTTTTGGCTAAGTCAAGCATATAACCAACACAATCCATCTACTTAGAAAATTCATATGACAATTATAGAGCAACATAACCAATTTTCATCAACCACACAAGATGAACACATTCACTTGTGAACCAAATAAGAAACATGTTAAAACATGTAAGGTTAACATCTTTAAACATATAAACACCAATCCTAACTCAAGTAAACACAAAATTTTAATGTAAATTCGAGTAACCTATCACCCTTACCTTCTTAGCTCTTCAATCTTCAATAGAAATATCTACAACAAAGCTATCCTCTTCCGGGTCGTTCAAACTTGCACCTAAACATAAAAATGGAGGAATTTAGCAAGAACTCTAACCCTAGAAAAATATGAATGGCACGAAACTGAAGAAAGTCATCTCCTTTATTACTTAGAAAAAAGGGGGATGATATGAGGTAGAAATTGGCGCGAAAATGACTTGATTCGGTTGAGAAACGAGTATGTTATGAAGATTTGAAGTTTGGGAGGAAAAATAGTGTTTTAATGGAGATGGAGGGATAGTAATTTCAGAAATTGAAGGTAGAAGATGAAGTTAGAAGGGTTTATGGGGGTTTTGTGAAGAGGAAGAATAGGGAAAATAGGTCCAATAGTTATACTAGGCCAATAAGCTCAAATTGAGTCGGTTTCTACTAAAATTATGTCTTAAGGCTAGTATACACTTTAGACGGACAAAATTAGCACCGGTATAATTATTATACCTCTAAATCTATATTTTACGAAAATAAGTTTTAAAATATAATTAACCTCAATTAAAGTATTAAATTATTTCAAAACTCTAATTGGAAAATCGTGGGTGTTACAATCTTCCTTCCTTTTCAAAGTTTCGTCCTCGAAACTGAAGCAAGGGAGATTACCTTAGGCAAATAAACTAGGATACTTGGTACGCATAGAGGCTCCCGGTTCCAAAGTCTCTTCTTCTACATTACCATACTTCCATAAAACCTTCACTAAGGGCACAACCTTACTCCTCAACTTCTTATCCTTCTTGTCCAAGATACGAATTGGTCTCTCTTCAAAGGATATGATTGGCTCAAGCTCGGAAATATCATTTTGAAACACATGGCTAGGATCGCTAATGAATTTCCTAAGTTGAGACACATGGAAAGAATCATGAATTTTACCCAAACTCGGGGGTAAATCCAATTTGTAAGCCACGACACCAATTCTCTTCACAGCATCATAGGGTCCAATGTATTTCGGACTTAACTTCCCTTTCACACCAAACCTTTTCACTCATTTCATAGGGGATACTCTCAAGAACACCTTATCACCAATTTCAAACTCCAAAGGTCGACGACGAACACCGGCATAAGATTTTTGGCGATCTTGAGCGGCTTTCATTCTCTCTCGGATGATCTTCACATAGTCAATCATCTCGGTTAGCTTGTCGGGTCCTAAATCACGAACATCCCTTGCTTGATCCCAACAAATCGGGCTACGGCACTTCCTTCCATACAAGGCTTAATAAGGGGCCATCTTGATAGAAGCATGATAACTATTGTTGTAAGAAAATTCCACCAAAGGTAAGCTCTTCTCCCAACTACTATGAAAGTCCAGGGCATAAGCACGCAACAAATATTCAAGGGTTTGAATGGTTCTTTCGGTTTGTCCACCGGTAGCGGCATGAAAAGCGGTACTCATCAACAACTTACTACCCATAGCATCTTAAAAAGCCTTCAAAAATATTGAACAAAATCTTGGGTCACAATCCGAAACAATCTCATTTGGAACACCATGATAACGGACAATCTCTTCAACATAGGCATTAGCAAGGCAATCTAATCTCCAAGTCTCTTTAATAGGAATGAACCTAGCACATTTGGTCAATCTATCCACAAATACCCAAACGACATCCTTTCCACCAACGGTCTTAGACAAGGCCATCACAAAGTCCATGGAGGTGGACTCCCATTTCCACAAAGGCACATCCAAGGGTTGTAGAAAACCTCTGGGTCTCTTATGCTCAATCTTCACTTGTTGACAAGTGAGACATCTTCCAACATAGGTCACTATGTCATTCTTCATGTTAGGCCACCAAAATTGAAGCTTCAAGTCTTTGTACATCTTGTCTCCTCCGAGATGAATCGAATAATGGGATAGATAAGCTTCATCAAGCACTCTCTTTCTCAAGTCAACGACATCGGGAACATACATGCGGCCTTGGTAACGAAGATATCGACTAGCATCAATCTCGCATTCCTTAGCTTTTCCTTCAAGAAGCTTGGCTTGAAATATTTGGAAAGTAGCATCATCTACTAGGGCATCACATATCTCATGGTAGAGGACAGGTCCGGCAACCATATCACCAAGATAGTCAAATCCACTTTCCACAACTTGAATGTTCAATCAACGGAATTTGGCACAAAGATCATCGGCAAGCATGCGAATGGCACTCAAGGAATGAGTCGACTTCCTACTAAGGGCATCGGCAAACATATTTATTTTTCCTTCATGATACAACTCTACATCATAGTCATTCACCAACTCCAACCAACGTCGTTGTCTCACATTCATCTCTTTTTGGGTTAAGATGTACTTCAAACTCTTATGATCGGTGTAGATACGGCAATGAACGCCAATTAGGTAGTGTCTCCATATCTTCAAAGCATGAACGACGGCGGATAACTCAAGGTCATGAGTAGGGTAATTCACTTCATGAACTCTCAATTGTTGCGAGGCATAGGCAAAAACTCTTCTATTTTGCATAAGCACACAACCTAAACCCATCTTAGAAGCATCACAATACACATCAAAGTCTTCTCCATCCTCAAGCAAGGCCAACAAAGGAGCGGTAGTTAACCGTCTCTTCAACTCTTGAAACGAATCTTCACAAGCTTTGGTCCACACAAACTTGGACTCCTTCTTCAAAAGTTGAGTCATCGGTCTAGCTAGCTTGGAAAAGTCTTTCACAAAGCTACGGTAATAACCCGCCAAACCCAAGAAACTATGGATTTCACCAACGGTAGGACTCTTCCACTCAACTACGACTTCAATCTTCGAGGGATCCACCATAACACCATCCTTAGATATGACGTGGCCAAGGAAAGACACTTCGGACAACTAAAATTCACACCTAGATAACTTGGCAAACCACTTTTGATGGCGAAGAATTCCTAAAACGGTACGAAGATGATCGGTATGCTCTTCTTCGGTCTTGGAAAACACAAGGATATCATCAATGAAGACCACAACACACTTATCCAAGAACTCACTAAAAGTTTGGTTTATTTGGTCCATGAAGATATCGGGATCATTGATCAAACCAAAGAGCATCACCTTAAACTCGAAATGTACATATCTCGTGCTAAAGGCGGTCTTGGGGATGTCGGACTCACAAACGGGGATTTGATGATAACCAGATCTCAAATAAATCTTGGAGAAAGTAGAAGCACCATTGAGTTGATCAAACAAATCTTCAATCCTTGGTAGAGGATACTTGTTCTTGATAGTCACACGGTTAAGCTCACGGTAATTGATACAATGTCTCATGGATCCATCTTTCTTCTTCACAAAGAGCACGGGAGCACCCTAAAGTGAGGCACTAGGTCGAATGAATCATTTCTCAATCATATCATCAAGTTGCAATCTTAACTACTTCAACTCGGTTGACGCCATACGGTAGGGAGCTTTGGCAATAGGACCGGTTCTAGGTACAAGGTCGATAGAGAACTCCGCATCACGTTCGGGAGGGATTCTGGGCAACTTGTCGGGGAAAACATCGGCAAACTCACGAACAACCGACACTTCTTCAAGTTTAGGCAAAGAAGTAGGAGTGAAGGTCACCATACACAAATAGGCTTGGCAACCTTTCCTCACCATACTTACCAACTTCAAAGCAGAAATCAACTTCACACCCATTTGGGAACGAGTTCCCTTATAGGTTACACGGGCACCTAACGGACGCTTAAGAAAAATCTTTTGATCTATGATTTGTGCATTTTATATTCACTTTTCTTACCATTTTAGCACACATTTATATGCACATTAGATTCTCTTAGGAGCTATTTCAGTGTCAAATTCTCCACATTTTCTACTACGGTGTATTCGTATTGGTTTTGAAGGAAATAACACTTTGTTGCGCATTTTAACCCGATTCTCGAGCACATGAAGAATTGGAAGAGTTATAGATCGGACTTACTACTGCTAAGGAATCTTATCGAACATTTGAAGAGGTTATGGGTTGAATTAGACCCTTACTTGGTAATTGGTGATAGTTTGGAGTGATATTATGAGCTTCACATTACTAGTGCCTACTTTAAAGAGCCATAACTCGAGTTCTAAAAATGATAATCAAGTGATTAAAATTGGAGGTGAAATATCATCCTGTTAGCTTTCCAACTCCACTGAAAACGTCTTATTTTCCCAAGTAACGAAGAAATGGCGGCCGTTTGAAGTTCATTGCGCGTTGCAGGAAATCTGCAAAGACAAATGGTCGATCGACTGGTACTGTTGGTCGATCGACTGGTATTGTTGGTCGATCGACCAGTTTAATTTAAGCCTTATTTAGTTTTAGTCGATCGACTGATTCATTAATCGATCGACTGGTTTCTGTATTAGACGAGATCTTAAACTTAATTATCTCGGCCCATTAGTTATTTGTTTTAAGTTTAGACGACTCTTACTATTTAAGAGGAGTTAGAATACACTTAAGGTTATCTTTCATTCTGCAAAAACTCTCTTTTACGTTTCTTTGCTCTGGGTTTTGGATCTAAAACTTGTAATTCTTTCCTTTACTCGGTAATTCAATCAACCCTTGTTCTTAATTTTAATTATTCCTCTTTTTCCCCTTTCTCTTTATTTCTTTTATCTTATGTTTATTTGCTATTCTCATATTTTCATTATGTTTAATCTAGTTATCCCTATTATTGTTAATTTCGCTAGTTTTATTATGCATAACTAAATTTCTTATGCTAGGATTTAGGGGAACCACGGTTGTATGGCGGTATTTTGTTAGGTTATTAAATCTGGTGTATTTATTGCTTTGAATTGTTAATCATAGCATTGTATTGTGGTTGATTGGCTAAATGCATGTGATCAATTAATTGTTTTGTTGAACCTTGACCTAGATAGGAAGATTGGTATAGGGTAAAGACTTGTTGCGAACAATAGAACATCCTAATTAGAGCGAGAGCTATATTAGTATTCTAGGGYGAATAGTGGACMGAGAGGACCTGTTCATTACCCTTCAGACCGTACTTACAYCGACCGTTTGACCTATATTCTTGATTGTTGTTGACCATGGTAAACCGAAAATCCTAGCTATTTTTCTCCCTATTATTTCTTTTAGATTTATTTCTAATTTGTTTGCTCTTCTTTTCGCTGCTTTTAGTTTAGTAACACAAAAAACAAAACCACAAAATTTTGTGACTGAGACAGACTTAGATTAGAAAATAGAACATAATTTTATCCCTGTGGATACGATCCCGACTTCCTTAGCTATATTAGCCCGTTAATCTCTACACTCAAACCTAGCATAGTACTTAGACAACCAATCCATACCTAGTATTACATCAAATTCCTTAAGGCGAAAACTAAGTAGGCTAACGGGAATGATAGTTCCCAAAATAGAAATGGGAACATTGGAGTAGGAGAGGGAACAAGAAATAATATCTCCGGATGGTAAAGATATAGGGGTATCTTCACTAGGAATAGGCTAAATGGCTAAGTTTTCCGAAAATTTGGAAGATATGAACGATAAAGATGCGCCTGTATCAAATAGAATAAGGCAAGGATGATCAAGAATTGAGAACATACCCGTAATGATATTGGGATGAGCGGCGGCTTCGACACGACTCGTGACAAAGATGGTTCCTCTTGGCTTGGCATTTGGAGTAGGAGTAGTGGCATTCCTCTCGGGACAATCATTGTAGCGGTGTCCGAGCTTCTTGCAATGAAAAAAAAGTCAAAGGATTGCCATAACTGTTGGAGAAAAGTGTCCCCGACAATAATGCGATCACAAATTGTCGATCATATTTGATCACATATGTAAATCTCACATAAAGAATA
>VHZZ01003066.1:70195-80228 GCA_009801015.1 Silene noctiflora | reverse complement strand
TGTTATCAGTAACTGACCCCGATTTTGTGTTTGTAATCTGTGATGATCCATTCGGGGATGGTGAGCAGTTGTTGAGCAGGTATAGCTTATATGCGAATGGGATGGCTGGGTGATCACCACGAGTTAGAGGCTTCCGTTGTGTCCATTTTAGTAGCTAATGTTTAGACTTGAGTTAGGTTGTACCTTTTTGGATTTTGTATTTTTGTCAGACAGTTTTGGATGATACGGTTGTAACAGTTTAAACTATTATTTAATATGTTTCTTTATTGTCTAATGATATACATTTCCTCGGGAAACCGAGATTGTAGCACATTTATACTCAAGGTGGCCTTGGTAAGGCACTTTGGAGTGTGGGGATGTTACAATACTAACCAAAATTGAAGTCTTGTGACAGTTAGAACAAGAATTAATCATGGAAAGTAAACTTTGGTATGTATTCGACTCATCATACATCTCAAATTTTAAGACTATGCATGACATCACTAATAAGGTTTGAAGCATTATATAGTAATTAAACCTTATTTTATGTGAAGAATCAAAACATGTTCATGCGTACTACATATTTCGAAAATTTAGGCATTAAATTGGTACGAAATTTCCGTTTTAAGACATCATATATCATCACTAACAAAGATAGTAGCCTTAATGTACCATTAAACCAAGTTTCACATAAGAAAAGTCAAAATTTGGGCATGAATACCCTAGATTTTGAAATCTTAAGACGGAGTTTTAAGACAAATTTCTCAATTACAAGACAAGATCTAATACTAATAACAAAGGTTAAGCATTTGTTGATCAATTAAACCCAACAACAATCACAAAAATCAAATTATTGACTCAATAAGACAAAATTTAGAAAAATGTCATTTGGGGTAAAATTTGAACATGAAAATTTTGATATTTGACGTCATTAACGGTATAGAAGGTTGATTACTACTATAATTTAAACAAAGACATGCAAATTAATGGTAAAACTTGAACAAATTAGTGTAGATCCTAATAAAAATCAATTAGGGGGGAAAATCAAGAGGAAAGAGAATATTCACTTACTTTGCTTAATTAATAAAGATTAAGCACCACAAATGGGAAAGAAAACTTGAATCTCTCCAAGAATAAGCAACAATGGTTTTTTTTTGGAATGTTTTTAAAGAAATTTTAATGTTTTTTTTGTTATGAAGAACAATGAAGAAATGGAGAAGATAAAAATGTATAAGAATATACAATCTCGTGAAATGAATTCCCCAGAAAATGACACTCGGCCGAGTACTGAGATCACCTCGTCAAGTGCCCGTCCACTCGATCGAGTGCCCTTATCCACTCGGTCGAGTGACTCATTTCCAGAACCTTTCCAGATTTCTGGAAAATGGTCACTCGGTCGAGTGACTTGTACACGGCCTAGTATTAGCTCACAGTTGGTTGAGTGTTTCCCAATGGCTTTCAATTTCTGACTAAGATCGATAGACAAGGCTCCTGCAACAAAAGAGTAATTTTCGGAGGTCCACCGGCTATCGGTGACCCGTCCCGAGTTAGTTAACACGTCACTACACTTATCGCCTCCAAGATATTACTTCTTTACTCGTACTTACTATACTAGCACCCTTCATCCATTTATCATACTTTAACGATAAAATTAGCAATTTCAAGCATATTGACAGGCTAAATCGCACACCTATCAAAGATAAACCAACAGGCCTAAACTAATGCAGTAAAGGAAGTCGGGATTTTATCCACAGGGAGACAAAGATGTTCTAAAAGTCAACTAAAGTTCGTCTATGTAACTGATCTTGGGGGTTTGGATGTTGTTTAGTTAATCTAAAGACAAAGAAAGGAAAGCAAACAATTAATAAATGGGTTTAAAAACAATATAAAAGAAGCAGCTAGGATTATCGGTTCACCATGGTCAATAATATTCAAAAGCATAGGTCAAAGATCGGTATAAAACACGGTCAAAAGGGTATTGAACAGTTCCTTTCGGTCTACTATTCCCCTAGAAATATAATATAGCTTTCGCCCTAATTAGGTATTTCTATTGTTCGCAACTAGTTCTCACCCAAWACCAAYCTTTCRATCTAGGTCAAGGTTTAACAGGACAATCAACTGATCACATGCATTTAATCAATTAATTAMGRTAAAAGATGCGAKTAACAATTCTAACACAATAAATATSCCAGATCTAAAAACCAAGCAACATCTTATTACGAGACCGTGGCTCCCCTAAACCCTAGCATAAGRAAATTAGCTACGYATATTCAAATTAAAAGAATTAACAATAATAACGATAATCAAATTAAACATGACGAAAGGATGAGAATAACAATTAAGCATAAAATAAACAAGAATAAAAGAGAAAGGAAAATAAGCAAAGGAAAATAATTAAAGGAAGAAAAATTACAAGTTTCAGATCCAAAGTCGAGAGAAAGGTAACGTGGAAAAGTTTAAAAGTGTAAAAGTCCCCTTAAAAAGTCTACAACTTATTCTTAAATACTAAAAGTCTATCAAGAAACAAAGTGGGTCGAAATTACAAAGCATATT
Source organism: Silene noctiflora (assembly GCA_009801015.1). Lineage (NCBI taxonomy): Eukaryota > Viridiplantae > Streptophyta > Magnoliopsida > Caryophyllales > Caryophyllaceae > Silene > Silene noctiflora. Next base: position 77,696 of record VHZZ01003066.1, on the reverse strand, counting down.
TTCGGCCAAACTGGAGATAAGTCGATCGACCGAGCATAACAGTCGATCGACTATTATTCGTCGCGCAGTTCCTGCAATGCGCACTGAAGTTCAAATGACCGCCATTTCTTAGTTACTTGGGAAAATAGGGCGTTTTTGGTGGCGTTCGAAAGCTAAGAGGATAAACTTTCACCTCCAATTTTAATCACTTGATTATCATTTCTAGAACTCGATTTATGGCTTTTCAAAGTAGGCACTATTAATGTGAAGCTCTCCTTTTGCTCTATATGCTTCCTTACTTCACTAAAGACTCCAAAAGAATGGTTTTCGAGCTCCATTTACATCAAGTCTTGGAACGGGAGATCATCTAACCTTTTTTGATAGAATTTGGCTCACATTTGCACATTTGGGCGAATAACCTGTAAAAACCATAAAATGTACCCAAAGTAGCAAATACGGAGAATATAACAATAAATAGGATATAAATTGCACATAAATGCGTGCCTAAATAGAAGATTAATCGTGTATAATGAGCACGCATCAAATTTCCCCAAACCAAACTCTTACTTATCCCCAAGCAAGCAATAGACATAAGACACTAAGGGGACTATTGGAACGGATTTCATTCTCAGAGCTAGCTATAAATCGCCATGCCTAAACCATTTAAAGCAACAAATTAACACTATAGTAATGGGTCAAATGCAAACGAGTTAAATCAATGTTTTAAAGTTGTTGAACTGTCGACCTTGAGAGACTTGTATATATCGGACTCTCACGGGTCGCTCATCACACAATTTAATGAACATGGTAAGCATTTTGTAAGATAGAAGGAAACATACACCCTCACCTAACTACGACCTATAAAAACATGCATGCAATTTAACATGAGACCGACCTCTAATGACCGTACATATGCGTTTCAACCAAACAGGACCAAGACACATGCCGAGGATTTACATATAATGTCAAGTAAGGTAATTGGGTAAAAAGGGGAAAAATAGATTTGGATATGTGGAGGTAAAGTCAAGCTAGTACAACCGTAACCAAATAATAAACCATTCCGCTTACCATCCCAATTTTAGTAAATAAAACCAATGCCAATGCGGCATACAACTCACTCACACCATCAAGAACATGACTCCCCATAAAATATAATGATAGACATGGGAGTAAACATCAACATCTTTTTTTTATTTTTTTTATTCAAGTACGTTTTCTTTCTTCTTCTTCTTCTCTTTTTTTTTTCATTTTTCTTCTCATCATTTTTTTTCATCTTTTTTTTTCAGCTTTCTCTTTCTCATTTCACCCTTCTTCTTAAATTAAGACAAATTATCAAATTGATAAACACAACATACCCATAATCAACAACCAAACTAGTTTGACAAGGGTGGGCTAAATTTAGGATTGTAGTTGATAAATGGGTCAAAACAGGTCAATTTGGCATGTGAAGTTCAAGGGTAAAATGTGAGAAAAAAAAGAATTTGCCTCTCCACATGTGCCACCACCACAAACCGAATGCATACAGGTACTAAGAGATGGATATCATGCTTATGGAAATTGATGTTGCATGTCTTATAAGGAGTACTACTCACATCCTACATGAAAATGATCATGAATGTCATCAGTTTATAAAAGCTCTATACCTTAGAATGTTTTAGTAGGGTTACCGATATTAAGTCAAGTCTATTTGTTCAGCAAAAATCAAACAAAAACTCGTAGATCATATTGACTATTCTCGTAAAATGACAATTATGCAAGGCTTAGGCAATAAAGACAAATTGAAGTGCAATATCATCATAGAAATCCGACGGCTCCGAATCGACCTAAATGCAGAAATAAACATGCTATTTTTGTTTTGTTTTTTTTTTAGTTTGAAGATAAAAAGAACAATGCATGCACGAATGCAATAAACGTGAGACAAAAATGCAATAAAAACAATGCAGATGCAAAACAGATGCACATACCCTCCCAAAACCAAATGACACAATGCCCTCATTATGTTCAGCAAAGAACATCAGCATCAAAATATAGGGGAAAGGGATATACGAACAAGATGAAAGTAAATGAAATAAAGCAGATGAAAGCAAACTTACAGATTTATACAACACAGACCTCCCTAAACATGCCAACAACAAGGGGAGGTTGTACAACCCGGGTTGCCTCTCGTCCAGCGCTGGTTTCAGATAGGTCCCGCACGACTTTGCTTAGCTTACCAAATAATTACCCACAAATGTGCATAATCAAAACAACTTAGAGCTCTCAAAAATTGGTCGAAAATTTGCTCATGTACTAGACAAAAGCATAAGTAGAACCAACATATAATAGGAGCATTAAAAAACAAAGTTAAAAACCATCTCAGCTTGTTGAACTTTCTTTGATAGCTCTCGTAACAATCCACCAAAGTATTCCACCCATTAGCTAAGGGTGGAACATCAAAGTTCAAATTATAGGCCACAGAAGACAAACAACCAACTCCCACATCGACAACCAACATATTAGTATTTTTCATCACTAATTCATATGAGTCGGGAGGTCTACCTCTACTACNACAACCAACTCCCACATCGACAACCAACATATTAGTATTTTTCATCACTAATTCATATGAGTCGGGAGGTCTACCTCTACTACTGTCAAAGGAAGACGGAAAATTAGGGATCACAGAAGCATATAACATTGAAGACACACGAGTAGAAACAACCTGCTTAGACGGGTATTCTCTGTGAGGTGGAGGAGTCCAGTGTGCAATAGGAGAAGGTGGACAGTTATCCCAAATGCAAGGGGCGGTAAAGTCAAATATTTCAACGAGGTCGCCCATAACATGCTCATCTACCATATCGTCATATGAGTCCCATTTGACCTGAAGACCTTCCAATCGCCTATACTCACTCTCCTTATCGCAAGACTCGCCACAAAAGGAGTTCTCTAGGAGGCCTGTCAAGTCTTCCTCACTCTGCTCACTGTTTGAAAATTATCATAGAGGGATTCTAGATTATTACCGAAAAAGGGGTTGTTAATTGAGCATACGGTCTCCTCCTTTATGTTTCCGTCAATTGTTTTTTTCATTCATTAGAACGGTTACTATGGTCTCACCCGCTCCCTCATCCATGTCTGACTGATATGAGAAAGTAGTTTTGATGCATTCAAGAGCAAACCATTCAAAGAAAGAAAGGACATCTTCAATATTTTTACCACCATAATTTCCCTTAATACCTATGGAGTCAATATAGGCTTGGGTTTGTCTGTTCATACCTCTTATGATGGTAAGACACATAGTAAGCTGTGAGAGTTTGCCTTCATAGTTATGAGAACGAATCCAATCATTCCATATATGCATGTAATGTGGAAGTTCTCATCTTCACCATGTGGAAACTGGATGGAAATCATTAGAACGGTCTCAAGGAACTGAAGTTCCCTGAGACAAAAGACAAACTAAGTAAAAACAAACAGAAAATAATTGCCTCCCCGGCAACGACGCCAAAATTTGACAGGCTAAATTTGTAACACCCCCATTTATACATGGGCCTTTAGCAAGAAATTCCCAAATAAATAGGAGGGTTACCATCTCGGTTTCCCAAGGTAGTGCATAACAAAGCTAACGAAACAACAGTACTTTAATTAAATAATAATTTAGCGTTGAGGCTTTTATTACAAACAAACCAAGAGTACTTAAACTTATTCAAAATACAACCGCAGCGGAAATTAAACTGAATCATTAAGCTAATGTGATCTATACTTCTAAGTCTTTATGATGCCTCACGCCGTCCAGCTCCCAGCTTAGCAACAGAAGTCCTGTCAATCAATCTGCTCCCCAAAATTGGTTCATCACATGTGTTCACGAATACACGGTCAACCACGAGGTTGAGTATAATATACTTAAATAACAAAACAATATAAATGCAGACACTATGATGAGACTATGCAACTGATGCACCTCCCCATAATGACTCATTCACTCTTCAGTCCACCAAGGGATCACAACCCGTTCCCCCACCTCGTCATTCCCTAGGCCAAGGTACAACTCAACCGTCGTTGAGATCCAAGACCGCGCCTAAGGTCACTATGGTCAGGTCTGCAGACAAGCCATGGGCCTGATCAAGTATTAATTTTTCAATTCCATTGTCTTTCCGACAATCAATACCGACATTCGACTCAATGCCAATGCATGCCATGCCAAACAATAATTAACCAATGCACATACTCATGCCATCATTCCTTATTCATTATCATAGACAAACAATATCACACTTGCTCATAGCATGTCAACTTTAATCAAGACAATTHTATGCATCCAATTCATATACAATCAATAAACATCCAACATTCATATAAATCATCCAATATCAATAACCAATCACAAAACATGGTTGATTAGGTATATCCTACCTTTTAGCTAGCAAATCCCGTCAGCAAATCAAGTCAACAGTCAATAATCCTCACCACGAACTCGTCACCTATAAGCACGTATTATATAATTAATTCATTATTCGATATCGTATCCATATACGAATTACATTACTTATTAATTACGTATTATACGATTTATATTAATAATAGTTGCGTAAATAAGACGAATAACAAATCAAACCAACTCCCTCATAAACCGTATCAAACACACGCCCAAATCCGACTTCTAGCCGCCTATCCCACCACACCAGCCACCTTGCACCGTGGTGATTAACACCAGTCCACTGGATCCTTGCCTAGCCAACACCATCGTCCCTAACACCCTTCACTCATGCTTCCTCACACATACACACAGCAGCCACCCTCGACAAACTCCCTCGTAAACCACCGTAGCAGCCACCACGCCACCACCGGTCATCACCCCCATCATCCTTTATGTACGACAACCCCTGTGGTGGGGTCCAACCACCCTCAACACCAATAAAGCCACCACAAAATCCGTCTTAATACGGTTGCACAATTCGCTTTCCCTTTTCCCTGTTTTACGTAATTACGGCCACCACACCCACCGACGACCACCACGACTGTCCCCATATGGTCGACTACCTACCCTGCATCTAACCCAACTATCCACGGGTCAATCCATCAAACATACGGGTCTCAATTGCGAATTAATCGCGCGCATAAACACCTCTTGTCCCCCGTCTATTTCACGCTTCTCCGGCCACCACCGTCGCCGTCGACGGTCAACTCTAGGTCAGACTAGGGTCACGGCATACTAGGGTTCAAGTCACGGTCAAAACACGGGTCCTATATGGTTCATACGTCCATTGCGTTGATCTCTAATCTAGACATGTGAACGATAAAACAATTAAACTACGAAACCGTCTTACCTTTTCCAATTATGCGAAGTTCTTTCTTTCTAGGTCTCCTCTCAAACTCGAATTCCAGATATTATGATTGTAAAGGCTAGGGTTAAGTCGATATATTCCCTTTTATACTAATCCAAACCATAAAAGCCCATTATAAGAAACCCGATTACTAATTATGATATTATTACTAATTACCGTCTCATTTACTAATTAGTATACATTATAACTACTTGTTATTTATTTTAATTCCCGATCATTAGATCGTCTCATAATTAATTATTAACATCGTCTTACAATTAGTTATTATATCAAACCTTTTAATTAACATTTACGTTTTTTATTCGTATAAACTGTATTAAATTACGGGGTATTACAGTCTTCCCCCCTTAAAATGAACTTCGCCATGAAGTTCGCCCCAAGAATGCTTCGAAAGCCTCGCTACTACATCCATAGAGATATCAGTGGCACATAACTTGACACATATAACCTACCATCATAGCAACGAAGCACAAAAATAAGCTCGAAAATCCGAAGTGTCACATCCTATCCCCCTAAAAAAAGGGTTACGTCCCCGTAACCAACATACCTTAAACAAACAAATGAGGATATTTCTCCCTCATCACCGCTTCATCTTCCCATGTAGCTTCTTCCACTTCGTGATTAGACCACATCACTTTAACCAACGATGTCTCACCATTACGAGTCTTCCTAACTTTCCTGTCTAATAACTCCTTTGGTTCATCTACATACGACAGTTGCTCATCAATCTCTATATGCTCAGGCCAACATTAACCATCATACTAAGACACATTCATCCAATTACATATTATAATGCAATGTCCAATGCTATCATAAAACCAACATTAACCATCCATTATCATGCCACCATGAAATATTGATACTAATATGAGACTAACAACATTTAAGCATAACAATCATGTTATAATGCAATAACAACACAATAATGACATATGCAACCATTCATACTTATTGAAACCGAGTAGGATTAATCTACCTTTTAGTATTCTCCATAAGCTACTCGAAACAATAAGATTCCGTCTCATAAAACCGTCTCATCCTACACAAGTTACATAATTACCATCACAACATATCCTATACTCTTCTATTATGTAAAACCCCTTATTATTACTCTTTAATTACCCATGACACTAATTAACACTACTAATTAATCATACCTATGAAACCCCCCAAATTCTAGCATTAGGTGTCTTAAATGAAGGTATGAAAATTACAAAAGTAAGAGTATGAGATTATTCACCAAGTGATGAGGAATAAGAATATGTAAGAAATTCTCCGAGATTCTCCCAACCAAAGTATAGATCTAAAATTTGAGGATGAAGAGTGATAGAGAGAAATGAGAAAGGTTTAGAGAGAGTGTAGGGTTTGTAAGAATGGAGGGAAAACTGAAAAAGGAAGCTTATATACCAAAGCTCAACAATACAAAGCCCACACGTGGAACCAAGGCTGCACTCGTACACTCGATCGAGTGCACCAGCCACTCGGTCGAGTGTCACACAACAGGAGCTTGGATAACTGTCCAGAGGGCACTCGGTCGAGTGAGTTTCACTCGGTCGAGTACTCGGTTTACTCGGCTGAGTGTCAGCCTTCGAAACTATGGGATATTACATCACCTATCCCCTTATTCTATTCATCCCAGATGTGACAAGATGCACAAGGACTTAAAACTTCAATTTTGGTGGCCTAACATGAATAATGACATTGTGACGTATGTTGGAAGGTGTCTCACATATCAACAAGTGAATATTGAACATAAGACACCCAAAGGTTTACAACAACCCTTGGATGTTCCTTTGTGGAATTGGGAATCTGTCTCCATGGATTTTGTTATGGGGCTACCTAGGACCATTGGTGGAAAAGATGTCGTTTGGGTGATTGTGGATAGATTGACCAAGTGTGCTAGGTTCATTCCTATTAACGAGACATGAATTTGGATCGAGTTGCTAGTGCCTTGATAAGTGCTTTATTTATACATTTTAACCCCCTAGATTAGCTCTATTTTATATGTCATTGTTTTGACTTTTAATTGGGTTATTTGGGTTTGGAATGAGCATTCTTTCATATGGTTGTTGCTAGCTTAACCTTAGCTCCATAATCCATAATTCATTCGTTCCCCCTTATGTCCCATATCACAATAAAGCCTTCTTCTAACCCTTTGGCTTCATTTTGCTTGCATTTGATTGTTTTGGCTTGAGTTTTGAATT
>VHZZ01003065.1:108862-119485 GCA_009801015.1 Silene noctiflora | reverse complement strand
AATTCTGGTGTAATTGTACTTCTTAAAGTTACACCAGAATTAGAGTTACACAATCCATGGCTTGGAGTTACACAAACACTAGAGTGGAGTTACAGGACTCAATGGACTCAACTTAATTTGTGGACTTATATGATCTCATTTCTATATATATATATATATATATATATATATTTATATAGATTCAGGATATTGTGCGAACTAAATTAGGGTGCGAACTGTACGAACTCATTACTAGCCGTTAGATTAGAACAACTAAAAGATGCATCTAACGGACGCGCTTAAACAAAAAAAAACCTACAGATCTCACTCCCCTCATTGCAACACTGTTAACACTGAACATCCTCTCTTCCACAAACTTCTAACTTTCGTCTCTCTCATCCACCACCACCGCCAGCAACCGTCGGAGCTTCCAAACCACCGTCGCACGTGGTTCTATCTGTCACCAAGAGGCTTATTTCATCTCCAACTACGGCTAATTAAGCTTCTTATCTCCCGCAATCCATGCACCTCCATTGTTACACTTCTATATCCGTCTCAATATAATCAATGGTAAGCTTTAATTCAGACTTCTATTACCTATTTAATTCCTATTTTGAATTCGAACAACTAGGTTTTACTAAACATTTCGAATCCTGAAAATTAAGGTTTACTAANCTTCTATTACCTATTTAATTCCTATTTTGAATTCGAACAACTAGGTTTTACTAAACATTTCGAATCCTGAAAATTAAGGTTTACTAATTTCGATTCGAGATTCTATTTTCTGAGTTTGATAATAGTTTAGTTCAGACTTCTATTACCTATTTAATTCCCATTTTGAATTCGAACACCTAGGTTTTACTAAACATTTCGATTCCTAAAAATTAGGGTTTACTAATTTCGATTTCAGATTGTATTTTCTCATTTTCGTGATAGCTTAGTTTATAATTTTCATGGTAGCTTACATTTTTATAACTTATATTGTGCTCTTCTTTGCCAATTTATATTATTTATGTTATTAACTTTGTTGTTGTTGTTGTTGTTGTTGTTGTTGCTGTGGTTGTCGTCGTCGTCGTCGTCGTTGTTCTTCATCTTCTTATTCTTTTTGTCATTCATTCATAAGCTGAGTTACTGGCTATGGTCTGTCAACGAATGCTCAATTTTGGTTACTGATTAAAAACTGCCTCTACTTGACTTCTTTTTAAATTCTGCTTTATATTCAAGGTAGACTAAGATTAGGGTTTCAATTAATTTCTTACATTTGTGTCGATCTTTGGACTTTGATTATAATTTCTAAATAATCTGGCCTTGCAATTGCTGTCGCTAGTCCTACTTGTTAACCTTACAATTGTTTAGTTATGGGAGTAGTGTCAGCACAGTACACACTTAGAATTTTATCTTAGGTGCTTTCAATTTTATTGTGTCGTACTTCACTTGATTGTTGTGCATGTTCACTTGATAAACTGTAGGTCCATGCCATTTCAGTCGTCATTTACGTATATAAAGAGAAATGTGGAAACTTGGTGAAATGGGTGGGTTGTCAATATTCTCGATCAAGATAAAGCACTATTTATCGAAAATTATGTAACTGAAAAGCAAACGTCTATGAGTTTTTCGTTTGCTCCCTAAAAGGAAGTTAAACTCAATGACAACCGCTATCAAAGCCACTATCAAGCCCAACATGATGTTTTTAATAAACAAGATCTAATGAATAAAATCTTCACAAGAGTTCATTCTAACCAAGATAAGGCAAACATGGCAATCGTTTGTATAAATTGGTCTCAACTGTTTCTCGTACACCCAAGTGCACCTCATATTGAAGTGGCATACTGGATTTCTCTTCAAATAAATGATATCAATGGTGTAAGGATTTTTCGTAGGGGTCCTAGAATAGTTCATCAATGATGCAAATGTTTTATGTAAGATGATAAGATAGCCAAACTCATCCTGCATTATCGCAAACAAAAAAAATGATTTCAAAGCACTCATCTTTACGATCTTGATTATATTACAATAAGACAAGTTAATGAGTTGTTGCATGATTTGGCTACCCCATCTCAGGCACAAAAGAGATCAATTGCCATTTATTCCCACTTGCTAACCCGTGCAACTTTATCTTATCTTGATTTACCTTTGCTGATTGACATATAGCCTACGATTGTAACACTTTTGCGAATGTAGTATCTGTGTACTTAAAGCTTTCAACATTAAGGTTTTAAATTTGCTCTTTTGATCACCTTTTAGTAGTTATCATGTATAATTATGTACTTCTTATGTTAACCTTTTGTATAATTATGTCGTTTTCCATTTAACATAAGTGGTAATGTAATCTTGTACTTTGTCTTCAATATTTCCATGAATCTCCACATGTCTTTAGTTACTACGTATGTTCCAAAAGGGTACTAGATTCACTTAAAATGTATAGTAGGTACATTTAAAATCTTTCCGCGGTCGCGGGCCGCCTAATCCAACCCTAAACCCTTTCTCGTCCCATTTTAGGATACCCGACCCCCTCTTTTAACCCCTTTTCCCTCGTAAAGGGGTTCACCCTTCCACTTTTAGGGCTCAGTATCATTTTTGTGACGATAATAAGAGAAATGGTTTAGGGTTGGATTAGGCGGCTCCACGGTAGATGGTCGCCTAATGCAACCCTAAACCCTTTCCCGTCCCGTTTTAGGATACCCGACCCCCTCTTTTAATTCATTTCCCCTTGGAAAGGGGTTCACCCTACACCTTTTAGGGCTCAGTATCTTTTCCTTTATGATAATAAGGGAAAGGGCTTAGGGTTGGATTAAGTGGGTGGAGCCGCCTAACCCAACCCTAAACCCTTTTCCGTCCTGTTTTAGGATACCTAGCCTCCTCATTGAATCCCTTTCCCCTCAGAAAGAGGTTCACCCTTCCCCTTTTAGGGCTTAGTATCATTTCCTTTATGATAATAAGGGAAAGGGTTTAGGGTTGGATTAAGCGGGCGGAGCCGCCTAATCCAACCCTAAACCCTTTTCCGTCCCGTTTTGGGATACCCGGCCCCCTCTTTTAATCCATTTCCCCTCGGAAAGGGGTTCACCCTTGGCTCAGTTTCATTTCCTTTCTGATAATAAGGGAAAGGGTTTAGGTTTGGATTAGGTGGCTCCGCTGTAGCGGGATGCCTAATCAAACCCTAAACCCTTTCCCGTCCTGTTTTAGGATACCCGACTCCCTCTTTTAATCCTTTTCCCCTCGAAAAGGGGTTCACCCTTCCCCTTTTAGGGCTCAGTATCGTTTCCTTTCCGATAATAAAGGAAAGGGTTTAGGGTAAGATTAGGCGGGCGGAGCCGCTTAATCCAACCCTAATCCCTTTCCCGTCCCGTTTTATGATACCCGACCCCCTCTTTTAATCCATTTCCCCTCGAAAAGGGGTTCACCATTCCCCATTTACGACTCAGTATCGATTTAGTAACGATAATAAGGGAAAGGGTTTAGGGTTGGATTAAGCGGCTCTGCGGTAGCGGGCCGCCTAATCCAACCCTAAATCATTTCCCGTCCAGCTTTAGGATACCAGGCCTCTACTAGACACGTCACTACCTACTAGGTACGTTTCAAAAGGCTACTAGATTTATTTTAAATGTATATAGTAGGTACATTACTTCCAAATGCCCCTTTCCCGTCCCGTTTTAGGATACCCGGACCCCACTAAACACGTCTTCAGCTACTAGGTATGTTTCAAAAGGCTACTAGATTCATTTAAAAATGGATAGTAGGTACATTCCTTCCAAATGCCCCTTTTTCCGATAACAAGGGAAAGGGTTTAGGGTTGGATTAGGCGGCTCCGCAGAAGCGGGTCGCCTAATCCAACCCTAATCCCTTTCCCGTCCCGTTTTAGGATACCCGGCCCCCTCTTTTAATTCATTTCCCCTCGGAAAGGGGTTCACCCTTCCCCTTTTAGAGCTCGGTATCATTTCCTTTGCGATAATAAGGGAAAGGGTTTATGGTTGAATTAGGCAGACGGAGCCGCTTAATCTATCCATAAACTCTTTCTCGTCCCGTTTTAGGATGCCCGACCCCCTCTTTTAATCCATTTCCAACAGAAAGGTGTTCAACATTCCCCCTTTAGGGCTCAATTACAGTTTTGTAACAATAATAAGGGTAAGGGAAAGGGTTTAGGGATGGATTAAGCGGTTGCGCGGTAGCGGGCCGCCTAATCTAAGCCTAAACCCTTTCCCGTCCTATTTTTGGATACATGGCCTCCTTTAGACACGTCTTTACCTACTAGGTACTTTTAAAAAGGTTACTAGGTTCATTTCAAATGTAAAGTAGGTACATTTCTTCCGAATGCCCCTTTTTCGATAACAAGGGAAAGGGTTTAGGGTTGTATTAGGCGGCTCTGTGGTAGCGGGCCGCCTAATCCAACCCTAAATCATTTCCCGTCAAGCTTTAGGATACCAGGCCTCCACTAGACACGTCTTTACGTAGTAGGTACATTTCAAAAGGCTACTAGATTCATTTCATATGTATAGTAGCTACATTCCTTCTGAATGCCCTTTTCCCTTTCTGTTTTAGGATACCCGGCTCCCACTAGACACATCTTTACCTACTGGGTATGTTTCAAAAGGGTACTAGGTTCATTTCAAATGTAAAGTAGGTACATTCCTTCTGAATTCCTCTTTCCCGTCCTATTTTAGGTTACTCGTCTCTCACTAGACACATCTTTACCTACTAGGTACGTTTCAAAAGGGTACTAGGTTTATTTCAAATGTTTTGTAGGTACATTCCTTCTGAATGCTCATTTCCTGTCCCGTTTTAGAATATCCGACTCCCATTGATAAGGGAAAGGGTTTAGTGTTAAACCCTTTCTTGTCCCGCTTTCGCACGTGTTTTCCGCATTAGGCATGTCTTTAGAAACTAGGTACGTTTTAGAAGGGTTCTAGGTTTATTTTAATGTAAAGTAGGTACGTTTCTTGCAAACCAGTTTCGGTTTATATTTATATGTCTTAAAAAGGTATGTTATACCTTCCTCTAAATTTGTGGTTCCAGTTGTACTAAAATGTGGCATAGTATTTGAACAACATGAAGAAAGTAAAGGCGATACGTGATCATACTCCAAGTCCAAGCAACACGAAGAGCTCTCCTGCTAGGAAAAGAAAAAGAGATCATGACTCCACAATTGTTCTACGTGAAGGTCACTTTCTTAACTAGGCCAGCTATAATGCATTAGCATTTATTTTTACTGCTAGTCAGTCTTTACCATAACATGAAATCATTGTTGTATCATTTCCCTTTATATACATGAAGAAACTAACGGTGAGAGGTGATAAAGATGGAGAAATTACAAGTAAGTCTGTTATAGTTCCAACATTATCAAAGAGATCTCGTGCTGCTAGGAAATATGTTGCCATTGGGATGGAATAAAGGGATGATGATTCCACTGTTTTTTGAGGACAAGAATGTCACCAAAATTGTTGTTCACTTTTATCAACCAACATATGAGTGATCAGCAGAAATCTGATATAAATTCAATAGGCTTTGGGGGGGCCTATTAATTCTTAAAACCGATATGGTTCTTTGTTTTTTAACTTATTGATTGGTTTCCACAATCAACACTTGTTCAATGTCTCTTATGGACAAAGGCTTCTGATCACCGAGGAAAATGCTCATCTAGCTACTGGTATTCCCATAGGTCCAATAGAAGTAGAAGTAGCCACTTTAAATGACCAAAATGAGGATTTTTTTGGAGCTAAGAGGTAAATGGTTGAAGCAGTTTAGTGATCATCATACAAAGGTTAAGACACAAGAGATATTTGATTTGATGATTACACAAAAAGAAGGAAGGGATGACTTTTAAAGAAACTTTATAGTTTTTATAGTTTCAACTTTTTTAATGGATGTTAAAGGAACTACTGCAAGCCTAAGGATCTTGAAATGTCTAACGGATCTTTCTTGTGTTCCGTATTTGAACTGTTGTGGTTTTACACTAAAGCAACTAATTAACAGTGTACATTCCTAGAAAAGCAACAATAGTGACACTGCCTATTTTGGAGGTCCAATCATGGTTTTGGTTTTTATTTATCTGGACAGAGTTAGATTCAAGTATGAAAATATTCCACGAGTCTTCCCGACGTTGGCTCATGGTCCAAAAATGCTATTTTAAAAAGGTTGAACGATGAGCATAAGGTAGGCTTTGGGAAAGGGGTTGTTGAACCCCGTATCCTAAAGCATAATGTTGATGAAGAGTGCTTTCCTGACCAAAAGCACACGCACACCCCCTTCTGTTCAAGATCCCATGCACACAACTCCCATGCCTTTTGATCAAGAGCCTACGCACACCCCTGCTAGGCCTTCTGACCAAGCGGCCGAGATGATGAACGAGCCGAAGAAGAGGAGCTATATTCTTAATAAGTTGGAAGATGCTGCAAACGGGTTTGTTGTTGCTTATGAAACATTCTGAAATGTCATGACTGAAGCTAAAATAGAGCGACCTGAATACGATATTGTGTAGTAGATGGCGTCCATGGCAGACGTATTAGGTCAAGGCTATCATTCGTGTCAGCAAAGCAAAGATGAAGTGAATCATGTCTAGGGAAAGGAGATTGTAGCTGAAACGTCAGGTGATGTAAAAGGGAAGGGGATTGGAAAAGGCAGTGATGAATGCAAAATGACTGCAGGGATTGAAGATAAAGGCATTGATCAACTTATTGAATTTGCTAAGCGCAAATTCTAAAGCGAAGACGAGCTATTGGCATCCCTTTTGAAACTTGAAATTGCTATAATTAAACGCCTTGCTTGTGAAACCAAGGAGACCATAAGTGAGGTGAGTAAGGAGACTGTAAGTGTACCGCACAACTCAAAGATGTCTCCTCTTATTTTAGTGGAGTCGGAGTCCTAGGATTTTGAGGATTTTGAGGATTTTGAGCCACAGTTCTTTGAGAAGCAAGCACCTGCATCACGACGGTTGCCACCTCCTGTAATAACACGTATTTTATAATTATATATTTTATATCGTTTTACGAATTATATTTGAGACGGAACGATAAAATAATAATTAAATCAATAATAATACATAATACGCATATATATGTATGTATATACTCCTACCCTTATTTATACCCCAACCATACTACTCACCTTATCCTTATCCTCGCCATTTTATTTTTCCACCACAAATAACAGAGAAAAGAGAGAGAAAGGAGAGGAAGAAAAAAAGAGAGATTTTGTCCCTCCGCCTTGAGGTAAGACCGTCTTATACTAGTTTTATATTATTTAATTTATACCATCGACCCCCTTGACCCCGACTCACCTCTGTCCGTCTTTGATCCATGTTTTGACCACCGTTGACCGACCCAAATCGGGTTTGACCGAGTGTTTATTGTCACTATGGTTGTTGTTGGTAGCCATCTTTAGGCTGGGTTTTTTACCCACAATCCATGATTGACCGGGGGTGACCTTGGGGCGGTTGTGTGGAGGGTTGATAGGGGAGTCGAGTGGTGTTCAGGGGTTGTGGTAGGTGGTGCAATAAGGGTGTTAAAGGAGAGTAGCGAGTGGTGTTGTGGTTGTTGTTGTGGTATATTATTGGTGTCGGGTTCGAGCTAGACAGTGGCTGTTGTGGGCGTGAGTGGTGGCTGGAGTGAGGGCGGTGGACAGTGTTGGAGGTCCATGGGGATGGGCTGGTTGCGTTTGGTGATGGCCGTGGTTGGTGGTGATAGGGTGTATTTATCGTATTTGTTGTTGTCGTCATTAGTTTTGTTAGGCTTCCGGTGTGGGGCTGTTGTCGTGGCCCACCATGGCTGGTGGTTGTGGCCCATGGTGGCGGCAACCGATGGTGGAGTGTGGTTGTGGTGTGGGCCGAGTATGCGACGGGTTTTGGGTAGATTAAAACGGGTTTTTATTTATTTAATTACGTATTTAATTTAATTAGATTAGTTAGTAATTATATTTAATTATCGTAATTAGGTGCCGACTTTGTGGAGGAGCGCATTTGTATAAGTTGCTTATTTATTTGACTGGATTGTTAAAAGGTAGGTTAATCCTACTCAGTTTCAATATATTCAATTGGATGGTCATATGAGTCGTTATTAATTGGCATTGCATTATGACGTGTTTATCGTATTTCACATGTTATTGGGAAATGCACTATTATGACATGTCATTGGTAATATTGAGGAATTGGTATTCATATCGTAATTGGGACCGTTTAACATGATGAGTCGGTAATTAGCATATTGTATAGTATCTTGCATTATATGTGTTTGTAAAGGTTGTTGGCAGTATGACGGAGGTGTTACTCGTTCTTTTGGAGACATGAGGCGGTTGGGAGACCAACTCACGCTCGGGTCGCCTCTCGGAGCTTCTAACTCCGATGGGGATGTGCACATTAATGACTTGAGTCATGTAGGGACACGTGAGTTTAAGTCACATCGTCTGGCAGAGGATCCGAGTCGCTCTCAGGCCCGGTATCACCGGTGTGTCCGGAGTACCTTTTTACGGGCTGCGGTCCGGCTGTTTTGGTGGGCGGTACCGTCACCGAGGTGTGGGTAGGTCTGGGTGTGTCCCGGTACTGGTGTGGTGTGGTTGGAGGTTGTATTAGATGCATTTCATTGTCGTGTTGCATAATCATATTTCGTACGTCGTGTCCCATTTTAATTATTGAAACTGACGTGTTGTTTTTTGTGTAAATTGTCACCTCTTTTCGGAGTGGCCTGTGTCGATCCATATGATATTTCCGATCATATGGGGAGCAAGTTGAGTATTGGTTTTGCTTGTTGACGCGATCGGGTTTGGGCCGCACTTGGACTCGGAGTCGAGTAGCATAGTATAGATGACCTTGATGGTATCCGACTTGTAATTTATATAGTTTGCATTTATTCATTTGTTTACATTTATGTAATTCACTAAACCAATATTTATAATAAAAGGTTCTTGATTGTATCTCCGAAACATTACCTCGGGAAACCGAGATGGTAACTCTTCAACTATCTTGGCCGGATAATTGGGGTGTTAGAAAGTGGTATTAGAGCGACGATTTTGGAACCTGAACCAAAGAACCAAAAATGAATTTAGGAGTGTCTAATAAAATGAACCCGACATGAGTACAACGGGAGGTCAGTTTTGGGTGAGTAGGATCCCTCATCGCAAAATTAGATCCTATTGTCTTGGTTGGTCACTACGTGGGTAGTAATGAGTAGGGGGAAACGCTATGTGATAAGTTGCGTGATCTCATGTATGCCATGTTAAGTTGGCAAGTTCTCGCATGACATGACCTTGTGATGCATGCATATTTTATACACTTTTCGTAAAGTTTTGGCACGCATTTATGCTCTTAATTAGTAGCGAGTAGCTACTGTTTCCCCTCTTTTCGGACTACTTTGGGTTGTCTTGTATTTAATGCAGGTGTCAACTCAAGTGTGTGAAAACGAACCAAAACTCGACTATAGAAGTGTGCATTTTTCCTTGGTGGGAGCTGAGGTCAGAAGTCGTTGCCTCGGGATGAGCGTGGACAAGAATGAAGAGCTGAAGTGTTGCTGACCTGCTGCTTTAGTTGATCGACTAACACTGTTTGTCGATCGACTTGTTTGCCAGTTGAGTTAGTCGATCGATAGACACTGTTGGTCGATCGACTAACTTGTTAT
Organism: Silene noctiflora; assembly: GCA_009801015.1. Taxonomy (NCBI): domain Eukaryota; kingdom Viridiplantae; phylum Streptophyta; class Magnoliopsida; order Caryophyllales; family Caryophyllaceae; genus Silene; species Silene noctiflora. The sequence continues at coordinate 109,907 of VHZZ01003065.1, read as the reverse complement.
GTTGGACGATTTGTTTTATTTGTTCGGCCAAATTAGTTGAGGCCTATTTCGTTTTCTCTTATTATTTAAGATCAAAGACAATCAGTTGTAGGTTATCATGTTATTTTGCTAAAAAAACTCCTTACATTACTTTTGCACTGATTTTTCTGGATCTAGAATTTGTAATCATTCCATCTCGATTCAGTAAACAATTAATCTTTATTTTTCTCTTTATTTGCTCTTCTTAATTTTAATTGTTGTTCCTTTCTATTTACTCCTTTGTTGCATTTGAATATTTGTTCTTTTCATTACTTTAGTCATGTTTAATTCAGTTGTCATATTCATTGTTTGTTTAGTAGATTTCAATATGCGTAGCTAATTCCTTTATGTCAGGGTTAAGGGGAGCCACGGTTTAGTAATGTAATGTTGTTTGGTTTTTAGATCTGATACGTTTTGTGCTAGAGTTGTTAATCGCATATTTTATCATAATTAATAGGTTATGTGCACGTGATCAGTTAGTTAGTTTGTTAAGCCTTGACCTAGATCGCAAGGTTGGTGTAAGGTAAGAACTAGATGTGAACAATATAAATACCCAATTAGGGCGAAAGCTGTTTTGGTTTTCTAGGGGAATAGTAGACCAAAACGATTTGTTCAGCACCCTTCTGACTATTTCCATTATCGATCATTAACTTTTACTTTTGAAAGTTATTGACCGTGGTGAACCGACATTACTACAAAATGAAGCTATTGTAACACCATTAAAGTATTGCAAAATGTCTTACTAATATTGCCATAGGCTTTAGGCAACACTTTTAAGAGTGCTGCCTAAAGTCCCTTCACAATAGCTCAATGCAACACTTTCTTACCAAAAGCAATACTTTTAGAAAGTGCTGCACTCATTTTGTTTATGCAACACTTTAATTGTTGAGATGCAACATTTTTTAAGATGAGAAGCAACACTTACAAGGTGCATAAGCAACACCTTTTTTCTTTTGTCCATGAAAAATTTGCAACACTTTAATAATGTAGTGCAACATATTTTGTTAATTAGAATCAATTGACTCTA